>JAULKK010000010.1:6962142-6975260 GCA_032355705.1 Rubia peregrina
ATCATTTTTTTAAATCCATTTCAGAACCTTCATAACCGTGCCTCCCAAATTCCAATTTCTCTTAATCCAGCAATGTTGAATGTCCTCCTCAAGATCAAACCTGATGACCACATGTCTTCGGTCGAGGGCAGTCATAGTTGCTTCTCCTTTGAAACCAATACGCTTAAATTGGTGTCTGATGAATTCCAGCGACGGCCGACCCCTGGAAAATTTTCTGACGAGGTTTCTCTTGAAGGGTTCATATAGTTGTTCAATTTCTTCATCGTTGAAAAGGACAACAATCTCCCTTTTGAATTCTGTGATTGGATTGAGTGGGATGGATTGTGTGTTACTTGAGCGAGTTTGTGTGAGGGCAAATTTGTAGTTGATTGGCGGACTCATGCCAGGGGGCGGAGCCGCCATGGCTACCGTGGCGAGGGATTCGTTAGGGCAGACGATGTGGCCGTTACAAAGAGGGATGTTGATTTGAAAAGGTGATGTTGTCGTTGTTGATTTTTCAAGGTAGAGAGATGCGAGAGCTTTTTGGTTAGAGTGAAATCAGCTCTTAGAAATTGGGGATACCGTCTGCAATAAATCATGACTCCTAATGAATACTACTATTACTACTACTTAGTAATTTATTCATGCTTTATCTGATCTAATTTTACATAAGAAGTGTTGTCTAAGTTGCAGGTTAAACCTTTATAAAGTGTCTTCACAAATCTCAACAGAGTCACGTGAAATTAATCAGCTTCTACTAGCCTCAAGAAGACAGCACTTACGTCATTGATGGCATCTCTAACAAATGATTGATAAAGAATAAAGAGGAGAATGTAAAACTACTTTTAAACAAAGGAGGCAAACATAAAGAGTAGCAAGTAATGAAATTCTTTATACTACTACTACTGTTAAACTGAGTCTGCAGATACAGCTTACAGCTCCATAAGCATGAGATTAACACGTTTGCTGCTTTCAGTTTCTATGTACACACCAAAAGTTCAGGGGCATTTTACTGAATGTCGACAGATTATAAGCTCGATTTTCATAAAACTATTCTATTTAACAACCTCCGCTGGCAGGTTCGATTGAACTCAAAAGCCCGTTGCCTCTCAGCTGCATGCAGTGGTCTTCTGCATCTGCTTGACCACATATAATTACCACCGCTAAGCCGTTGTGATGAGCTTCTTGCATGATATTGACAGCATTGTCGAGGGTCATGCCAGGAATCACCTTCATCAATACTTGGACGACGTACTCCCTCTTATTGAAGTTGTCGTTGTGCAACATAACACGATAAGGAGGCGACATTTTCTTTGATTTCCTATAATACACTGTGGAGTTATAATCTGTATAAAAAATTCAATGTTGCCTATACTACCAACTTTAGATCTTTTTGAAATGGCAAGAATTTAATGGCTCATAAAAACCCTTCATTTCCTCACAAGGGAACAATATTCTGTTGGGCTATAACTTAATTGGTGCTTTGGCCTCTGTCTGCAACTTTCATCATTCTTTGCTATTTGTGTCAGTACAAACAAAGAAATGACAGCTAAGAGCACCCATGAAAGATAAATGAAATTCTTATTTTCCTAATTTTCCGTTAGTCTATAACTAGAACTAGCATAAAATGAAGCAGTAGCACAATAGTTGCTTCTCTCTCTTTCTATCATAAGTCAACACATCCATCCCTTCCCTCTGATTGCAGGCTTATAGTACACTTGAGGACTGACAAATGAAAATTTAGACAAGATTTTCTCAAAATAAGTTCACAGTTAAGGCATCCATCCCTTCCCTCTAATCACTCAGTGAAGGCATGCATGTACAACCAAATTGGCAACCAATTTCTAAGGTCCTTATGCTGTTTTAAGATATAGGGCATCAAACAGCAGTAGGTACAGTTTGCACCACACATACGGAGTATAACAATATTAAAACTAGCCCATTCTAATACAAATCAGTACACCTTGCGCTTGACAAGGTCTTCCAGTGAAACCGCTAGTTTTATTTCCCAACATAAAGTAAATACCAGCTATAAAAGACACAATACGAGATTCAGAAACATAGATAATCTTGAGAGAAAAACATTCAAGAAAAACGACCAAATTTAAAAAGAAATAGAAATAGACAGTAATGGTAAATAATTGATAATACTACTTGACGGAAGACAATTAGATTACCCCCCCTCCAGAGAGAAAAACAGCAGTACCAAATTCACCTAAAATTACACACCTTAAGTCAAATTCAGATTCACGCCCAGGAGTTGTCTTCTCTATGACAGGTTTATCCAACACCCCGCTGCCTTTCCCCACAGCAGCTCTGGGCATTGCTATAAAATTGCTCCACCCTGTCCACTGCCTTTGAAGAGCATACTTATCGCCTGCCAAGCATCTTGTAGTTAGATTTGCCTAAGAAAAATTAGGACTCAGAAGCCAATAACAGGCAAGCTCATAGATAACAATGAACAATAGGGACTGCTGATCAACCAAGTGGAAGAAAGGGAAGGCTCAAATCACAGCAAAAAGCTGTTTTATCGGTGTTGAATGAGTATAAACAAATAGTAGCTAAGTAGAAATCAAACACCTTGTGCGCTTGAGAACTTTCAATCACAACCGGCCAAGGGTCTCTTAACTTTGCCCACTACCGAATCTACATCCATCTCATTAGGCAATTATGGGTGTTAGAGCTCAAAATCAGCATTCACATTAGGTGAAATTCCCAATGTCACAAATACAATGCATTCCGGAATCATATCCACTTTTTAACCCTTTAAATTTTGAAATAATCTGTTCACTGTTTCTTTTTCTACCAGCAGCAAATTCATTGAGTTCTCTCTCCATTCCACATGAAGAGTCCATTTTCTCTACAGTATAAGTTTTTAATTTTAGTCACTGAAGATACAAACCCATATATCACTATATCAGTACTCATTTAGTTTTTTTTTAAATTCCAACAAATTACAAATCAAATTTAAGAAACATAGAGCATGAATGTGTAAAAATGATCAAATATTTTGTTAAAAACTGAAACTCCCTCTTGAAAGACAACCCTTCACGAGGAACCAAAACTATTCGAGGAACATGACTCTTTATGTGGAATGAAGAGAGGCATACAGCATGAGAAGAATTCAGCCATCCTAATGAATACTACTGGTTCAAGAAAATCAGTTTTCAGAAGTACAACAAGTCATTAAGAAAAAAATTACAATCACATCATCTTCCACCTTAAAAACGATAGAATTCCAACAAAATACTGAGATTTTACATCCAAAACTTTCGACACTTCAAGTTAGAAGCAAAAAGTAACCTAGCACCAAAATCCCACCATTAATCGTAAACGAACTCCTCAATCCATCGATAATTCCTTTGGGAAAAAAAGGCAAAAAGAAGGCAAAATACCATACCGGGAATGGGATGGATAACTGGATTGGGAGAAAGAGAAAGTCGACCGCAGACGGCAGTCTCCATTGGAGCAGTGTATGCTCTCTGCTTTAAAACAGCCAACAATATGCCAACTGAAAAGATTGCGCAGAACTTCCACGTCTATTATATTTGGTGGCTCTTGTTCATTTTTGTTTCTGGTTTTCCTTCATCCCTCAGATTTTTCTCCACCACCACGATGTCGTTTTGATGGAGATTATAGCTGAGGCCCTTTTAATGTTCTCCCTCCGTGATTTTATAACAAATAAATTATTTCCTGTCCCGACAGAAATGACAGAATTATTTTTTACTCACTTTTTTAATGCAAACTGATGTGTCAAGGGATAAATTTTGAAAGTAGGGATATTTTGGAACAAATGTGGGCCCAAACAATTTTTAATTTAAAGAGCACACTATAGGAATTTAACGACACTTTTTGTTGTTTTGGATAATTTTCAAATCATACGATTTTTATTGGAACGGATGAAAAATAAAATTGTACCATTTTTCCTGAGACGGAAAGATCATGTGGGTATGTTTGGCAATCAACTTTCATTTTGTTATAATAATGTAAAAGGTTAGAATAGTAAGTTAACTAGTATACTAAGACGGTTAATCATGCTGACTGATTTTCCCTCCTGTCCAAAACGAGCTGCTAGCTCATGCGAGTTGGTGACCGTTGTAGCTGCCAAAAGTTGTTGCGATCATTTACTCACATTCACTATTAAGTTCTCAACTTCTTCTTTGTAACTATCTTCTCTGTAAATTCTTTCCTTGGTCACAGGAATCCTACTTGTATTTAGTTGTAACTTCAAGAGAAATTTAGGAAGTTTTTTTAAACCTTATGTATAAAGCTTACTGATCAATAATTAGAAAAAAAAATATTTTCCATAAATATCAAACCCTTACATAGTATCAGACAAGCCAAAGATCCTACGCCATGTCTTCAGGAAAAAAAATCAATTTGACGCAGTCAGAATATCAAAAGAGATCCGGAAGCACGAATCTTGAAGAACAATTAAGGTCTGCAAGCACAAACCCTGAGTTTTGGTTTTCAAATCCATCAGAGAGAAAATATTCTTGAAAAATATTATTATCAAAGATAAAATTTTAGAATAATACATGAGGTATTTAAAATACTATAATAAAAACATGCAATGATAAAAAAAAGAAATTTGGAATTAATTCTGAAATAAAATGAAAATTGAAAAACACTCAAAAACAGTAAATTACTGTTTTGAGGTCTCAAACGACTTCAAATGGCCAGAAAGACCCTACATCAACGTATAGCAGTGACTATGATCTACTCGTCGAGACGGTTTCAACGCATATAGCCTTGCCTGATTCTGACTCCGGACGCAAAAGTTACGTTCAAAACCGTATCGAACCTTTACGGCGATCCATCGCTTCTTCAACCTTCGCCGCAATTCGCCCTGCACCACACTCCATCATTTTCGCAACTCAAATTCTCATCACGGCACCGGTGGTATCTTAGCTATCCCCCAATTGCCGGCGCTCGCTGTCCGTCTTCATTGCTCAAATTATTCTCGTTTGGCATGGAATTGAAGGTGTTAGCGCTGGTGATCTGAACCCAACTTTTGTAGCATGGAAAATGCTCAGACGAAGTTTTCCTCCTATGGACGCATTCGACTTTCACTGCTCTAATGCTTAGCTACGTAGCTCCTGCCCTCACCAAATCTGATGTTTGAAACATGCCCGAATAGATGTTCAATTCTCAGACTGGGGCACGCCAGATGCATCTCAAACAATAGCTCCAAATGTTCACAAAACGGTCATTGTCAATTTTTGAATATCTCTGGAAGAAGCTAGCCATCTCGGATTCGCTGGCTGAGTATTTAACCGTTGTTTCTGTAGAGGATTTTGTCTATTTTATTCTATTTGATTTAGGTGTTGAATACGGTGCCTTCAAAACAACTCTCCACAAGCATTTTGAGCTGATTACTCCAGTGAACTGTTTGGCCCGCTTATTTAAGAAGCACACCGGATTCAGGACTTTTGTACCGACTCAATGCTGCCATATGCTAATGTAGCAACCGGGAGAACTTTTTATGCCCTTTTGTTGTCTAACCATGTAATAGAGATATAATTGATTTAAAATTAGGATAAGAAAGGAATACCCTTCCTGATTAGTTTTGTATATATCTTGTTTCATATTTGTTTCTATTTTGCATACCATTTGTACTCACTATGAATACACACAGCCACAATGATTTACAAGTTTTACATTCTATCATGGTATCAAAATAGGTTTCTCTAAAATACATGGCTTTTATCTTTCTCTCTTTTCCCGAAATAACCAAAAAAAATCCCATCCCATTTTCCCGATCAGCTGCGGCGCACCACCGTTGTCTTCAGGTACATTCCGGCCACCTTCTTCAGACTCTCCTCCAGTTCCTCTCTTGGCCATCGTAGACTGTTGATCACGTAGTTTGGTCGGTCCGATTGGTCTGATGCATATCCCTTCCCCGGCATCGTCATTTGAGCCTACACGTCCATTGTTTCCGGCAACCTCCATTAGTGCAGGCGACCTTTTTCATCCTGACGTTCTCTGATCTCTTTTTCTGGTTGTGTCCGCTCTTCCCTGGTTTGCCCAGCCATGTCGCCGATCTCCAAAAATCACGTCTCATCTCACCACTGATCTCTGGCCAAATCCAGTTCTCTAAAGCTCCAGATCGTGGTTCCCTTTTTCTGCAGGCGCGTGACGATCACACACAAGAATTTTACTGATGCGCCCCCTTTGCAAACGCATTTCTCTCTGCTGCGGTTTTATTCACAACTTGAGTCATCTCGCACGTGGTTATTTTCACGCAATATTTTCCATTTATCGCAAGTGTATTTTTCTCGTGAGATCTTCGCCCTGTCAGCACGCCCAGTTAACCACGGTGCCAATGGTGTTATGTTTCGGGCCATGTTGCTTCTTCTTGCTCTAAATTACATGGTGAATGGTGCTAGTTGCAGTGTTAGTGGTGTAAGAAATTTGGCCATGTTTTCTCTCTTTGTTCCCATTTGGTCTCTCGAGCCTTATCTCCTACTTCTCCACCACATGCTGCTCCGCATGCTCGCTGGATAGCTGATTCTGGCGCAACCAACCACATGACTTCTTCTCAGTCCACTCCTGATCGTGTGACTCCCTACTTTGGTAACTGTGTTATTTTTTGTAATGGTTCTGCCCCTCCCATTACGCATGTTGGTTACTCTCGGGTCTCTGATTTCCTATCGTTGTCTGATGTTTTTCTTGTTGCGCAAATTACTAAAACTTTGTTGTCTATTAGAAAATTGACTCGGGATATGAATGTTGTTATTTGCTTTGATGATTCTTTTTTCATTATTTCAAACAAATTTACTAGTGATGTTATTGGCAAAGGTCATCATGATGGAGGTTTATATGTTTTGGATGATGATGGTATTGTTTTATCTGCTTTTGTTGCATCGAGTGCATCTACAACACCTTTTGAACTTTGGCATAGTAGATTGGGTCATGTTCCTCACAACAGTATTTCTTCTTTGAGCAAGTCTGGATATTTGTTTGTTACTAGTCTGCTTCCAAAGTCGCAATTGTGTTCCCCCTTGTGAGATGGCTAAGGGGAAACGTCTTTCTTTTACTAAAGATAATAGACGTGCATCACATTTAGTTGAGTTGGTTCATTGTGATCTTTGGGGGCCCGCGCCTGTTGTTTCTCGTGTTGGTCTCTCTTATTATGTTATCTTTGTTGATGATCACTCTCGTTTCACTTGGTTCTACCATCTATGGCGCAAGTCCAATTTTATAGAGGTATATCTTCATTTCAAGGCACTGGTTGAGAACCAGTTGTATACCTCTATCGAGGTTTTTCAGAGTGATGGAGGGATAGAGTATGTAGAATCTTGCATGCGATCTCATGTTGCTGTAAAGGGCATTCATCACCAGCTTTCATGTTCCTACACACCGGAGAAAAATGGTCGAGGTGAGCAAAAACATTGCCACATAACAGAAATGGGGATCTTCATGCTTTTCCATTCCAGTTTACATCATTCTTTTTGGTGCGATGCATTTGCTACAGAAGCCTACACTATCAACCACCTGCCTACACTTATTTTATCTGGCCAGTCTCCACATTCTATTATTTTTGGCACTACTCCTGATTACTCCAACTTTCATCCTTTTGGTTATCGAGTTTTTCCATATTTGCGCCTTTATGCTCCTCATAAATTGGTACCTCAGATATTTCCATGTATTTTCTTGGGATATAATTCTCAGTACGAGGGTTATCATTGCATTGATCCTGCTACGAAGAAGAAGTACATCACCCTTCATGCTCGGTTTGATGAGTTTTTATTCCCTGCCACCTGTACTAGTTCTGCGACTTCACCACAGTCGCTTGATGTTTCTACCTTTTTGGAACCTTTGTTTATGCCTTTGAGGTGTATAAGTCTTCTATATCAGTCGATTTACCCATTATTTAAATTATTCAGATTTACACTCTATACCGGGAGCTCAGGTTTTGTCTGAAAATTGTTTATGTTTGCCGCATGCAAACCAGCAGGCTAGCACGCAGCCACAAACACCATCTCACATGCTGCATGCGCCGAGCTAACCACCGCGTGTAGCTCACGTGCCACCAGCAGCGCTGCCAGTTTCTCCACACGTGGCTCCAGTAGCGCCGCCTCTAGTGATGACGTATCCAGCTACCTCACCGATGCAGTCTGTGGCTTCCGAGCTGCCAGTCTCAGGTTTTGCTTCATCTCCAACGCTTGTTCCCTCATCCCGTCATCCAATGGCCACTCGCTCTCGTACTGGATCTCTTAGGTACACAGATTTTTCTAACTTTGATATTTCTGGTTCACTGAGCGCTTCATTTGCTTAGGCCGAGTAAATGAATCATCGCTCGACTGTTAAGGATCCTGAATGGGTTGCTGCCATGGATTCCGAGATGGAGTCTCTTTGCACTCAACAGACGTGGGATTTGGTTCTTCTTCCATCATATGCAAATGTTGTTGGTTCAAAATGGGTTTAATGTTTAAAGTATAAGGCTAATGGCTCGCTAGACAGGCATAAAATGAGGTTAGTTGCTCAGTGTTTTTCACAATTGCCTGGTTTTGATTATGATCATACTTTTAATCCTGTGGTGAAGGCTTGTATTGTTCATACTATTTTATCTTTGGCTATCACTCGTAATTGGCTCTTATGACAGCTAGATGTTAAGAATGCATTTTAATGGCGTTCTTGACTCTCTGGTTTATATGGAGCAGCCTGTTGGATACAAAGATACTATGTGTCCAGATTTTGTTTGTCATCTACGCAAGGTCATTTATGGATTAAAGAAAGCTCCTCGCCCTTGGTTTCAGTGTTATAGCTCTTTTTTTTTATTGATCCAGGGTTTGTATGTCGTTCCACCCGGTACATCTTTATTTATTTTTTCACAGGGTGCCTCTCTTATTTACTTGTTGGTTTTATGTTGATGACATTATTTTCATTGGAAATGATGGTCATCTCAATTGGAAGTTTATTGATCGAGTTAATCAGGAATTCAAGATTACCGATCTTGGCACTTTGCACTATTTCTTGGGTTTGGAGGTTGTTCATACTTCCGACGGCTTATTCCTTGATCGAGCCAGATACACCAAGGACATTTTGTTGCATGTTGGGATGTAGGATTCCACGCCTGTTGCCATTCATTTTGTGGTTTTTTTTGCAATTTGTTAGCTCTTCCAGTAAGCCGTTTGGAAATCGTACACTTTATTGGTCTTTGGTTCCAGATTTGTCCTATGATGTGAACATGGTCAGTCAGTATGTACAGGCTCCTACTGATGACCATTTCTAAACTGTTGCTCGAATTTTACGCTATGTGTATGGTACTCTCCACTATGGTATTCAGTTTCACGCAAATTCGTCCGCTTTACCAGTTCTGGGTTATTCTTATGCTTACTGGACTCATTGCATTGAGATCGTAGGTCTACATACGGTTATGCCATTTTTCTTGGTGGCAACCTAGTTTCTTGGAGTGCTAAGAAGCAACCTATAGTTTCTCGTTCTAGTTCAAAATCAGAATACCATGCTATGGCAAACATTGTTGTGGAACTAGCTTGGTTGATAAATCTTCTTCGGGATTTACGTGTATCGACTCGTGCACCTCCTGCTTTCCTGAGTGATAATAATAGTGCTCTCTTTCTTACTCCAAATCCAGTTTCGCATAAGAGAGTTAAGCACATTAATATTGATTATCATTTTGTGCGTAAGATGGTGTATTCTGACAAGCTCAATGTTGCTCATATTTCTGCGGACTTGCAGCTTGCTGACATCTTTACAAAGGGGTTACCTCGTCCTTAGTTTAAGTTCTTACGTTCCCAACTTTGTGTTGCGACAAGTCCTACCATTCGCTTGAGGGGTGAGTGGGGGATGGGGGGTAATAGAGATATAATTGATTTAGAATCATGATAAGAAATGAATACTCCTTTTGATTGGTTTTGTATATATCGTGTTTCTACTTTGTTTATATATATATATATATATGAATACACATAGCCACAATGATTTGTGGGTTTTACATTTAATCACCCTGATACATCAAGAGATGATGATCCGAGGTTGATTGGCATGATGATGATCCGAGGTTGATTTGCCAATCTATAACAAGTCTTACTATATGGCGCGCAACTGCCATCAGCAGCTCAACATGAGTGTTTTCCCGATAACAAAAAATAAGGTTGCATATCGTCACCTCCAATTCCAGTCTTCAACCAAGCAAGCCTTTGCGGAATACAACACAAGCTCGACCTTGACTGATCTATGGGTGGTCGAATCCGGGTATGACAATGTTGTTATTTTGGAGGAAGTCTTATTTCTTTGAGTGCCAAGAAGTAGCATACAACGTCTCTTCAAATTCAGAGTTTGAGTATCATGTTTTGGTCAACACTATTGAGGTTGCCAATGTGTTTCACATGCTTTGTGATTTTCATATTTCACTTTATGTGCGCCTCTTTTTCTTTGAGACAACACTGGGTTCTTTTTGGGTTAGAATCCGCTTGCTCATAAGTTGGGTGAAACATATCGACATTAACTATCAATTTGTTTGGAAATTAGTTGCCTCTAACAAATTATGTGTTAGTCGTGCATGTTCCTACTTCACTTCAGTTGGTTGATATTTACCAACTAAGATTCTTGAAGATTAAGTTAGGGTTTAGTACCTCTAATCACTATTTTATCCATCTTGTAACTCTAAATTATGTTGGTAACACACATCCCTAAATTATCAAGGATTTTCTGATTTACATCAGCTCATTAACATTTGTGCTTATGTTTTGTTCCCACCAACCAAGGATCAAATCATGAAACGATCTTTTTAACCCTCAAAGATAATTAACTATCGACGAAGACTAGAACGTTTTACTCACGTTTTCAGCAAGCGGCGCCTTATAACTGATTTTGGCGCTAAGAGTTCACCTCCTCCACAAGAACTCAATCCAACTCCCTTCAATTCAACTGACTGCTCCTCTCCTTATTAACTTCGCCGATGGGCTGCCGTCTTAGAGCGGCGCCGCCGTGCTCCTCCTTCTTGCTCAGTCAACCCCGCCCTAAACTCAGCTGCAACACTCTACTGTGCTGCATCAAAGGCCCGGAAAACTCCACGTCATCGACCCGCAGCCGGAGATGGCACAGCCCCAGCCCTCAAAAAACGCAGTCGTTGAGTCCGGAGACGGACCGCCATTGGATCACCGCGGACTTTACTGAGAGCTCTCTTCTGCTGTCCGAAGGTTAGGTTCAACATTTTGGTGTATTCACGGGTTTGTTTTCGAATTTTGTAATTTCATGAGAACTGAAGATGTTACATGTTTTCTGATTTCCTCCTACTGCAGAGAGATTGACGATTGTATCGTATAATATACTCGGCGATAGAAATGCATCGAATCATCGGGATTTGTACAGAAATGTAGCGTCGATTCACCTGGAATGGAACTATAGGATAAGGCTTATATGCGAAGAGCTATTGGCCTTGAGTGCTGATATTATTTGTCTACAGGTATACTTTTATGCATTCATTTTTCGAGTTTTCCAGTTGTTGATGAAGAAAAAGATTAGGGATGAGAATTAATGACCGGTGCTTACTGTGTAGGAAGTGGACAAATACAGTGATCTTCTGGTGGCTTTAGAGAATAATGGATACCAGGGTTCCTTTAAGGTTGAATTTGCTTCTTTTATCTTGGGATGTGGTTCAATTTTCTGTTTATTTTGGGATTTTATTTGTTGCTTTCGCTTGTTTCTGAATCCCTTTTGATTTTATGGGATCATCCAGAGGCGAACTGGAGGATATGTAGATGGCTGTGCTATGTTCTGGAAGGCTGATAAGTGGGGGTTTTGTGCTTTACCTATTTCACTTCTTTAAAAAATATTTAGATCATTTCAGTTTTCCAATTCGTTGAATCGTTCTCATTGACTTCTTAAGGTTGCGATTGTTGGAAGATGAGAGCATTGAGTATAAGCGATATGGACTTCGCGATAATGTTGCTCAACTTGCTCTATTTGAGGTTATTTTTCACTAACACACACACACATTATGAACATCGAATTAAATTTTATTTCCATGGATGAATTCATGGAAACCTCGTTTCAGTTGCTAGAGAGTATTGATAAGGATGGACTACATGGCTATATGCAGCATGCCTAGACAGTTTCTGTTGTAGTTTTGTAAAGATTTGAGTTAAATTTAGCAAAGACAGGTAGAAGACCTGACCATCTGAGGAGATCTTCGGAACTACTAATCTGCTCAAATATACTCCCTCCGTCCTAGCTATTTTTGCACTCTTGTTTTTCTAACACTATTCTCCATCAAAATTTGATCGCATATTTGAATAAATATATGAACAACAATATTATCGTATATGATATTGTTCAATTCGTCGTAACAAGTAGTTTCTAAATATTAACTTTTTATTTGTCGTTATTATACGTAGGTAAAGATATTAACGGTTAAACATGTTTCTTGAACAACGTGATAATTCTCTTTCCGCAAAAATAGCTGGGACGGAGGGAGTATTACAGTATTCATGCTTATCTATACAATATTATGTAATTAGGTAGTTGCAGGCAGAATGAGTACTGTTATTGAATACCCTGTGAATTCCCTGTCCTTACTTCTTCTGATACAGGTAGATGTGCAAAGCTAAATCAAGAACCATACTCGTCGGAAACATTCACGTGCTATTCAATCCAAGGAGAGGGGATGTTAAGCTTGGTCAAGTGAGTTGGCTTCACAACAGACCAAAAGTTGACTAACTTGAGATTTACACTGGTTAAACTAATATCTGATAATTGATGTGTTTATCTGGTGTACATACAGTTTAGGGCATTAAATTGATCACTAACTGCTTTTGAATTGTATAGCTTTCGACTATAATCCGAATAATCTCATGCCAAATTATGCCTGCCACTTGTCTATTGTTCTTCAGATTCATCTTCTTTTATCAAGAGCGCAAGTGCTCTCTAAGAAATGGGGGGATGTGCCTATTGTGCTTGCTGGAGATTATAACAGCACTCCCCAGGTCAGCTATATAAGTATAATAAGAGTCTGCGATAATTTACATGTTTCCAAGTTCCTGAAATTGATCTAGAATTTAATTCCTGACAGGGTGGAATTTACCATTTCCTTACAACGTCTGAGGTAATACATATTTTTTTGCATATTATGAAGCATTTTGTTGTAGTGAAACTTGTTTGTTTTTACAGCC
>JAULKK010000010.1:6986119-7019051 GCA_032355705.1 Rubia peregrina
AGGCTTGTGCATCCACATGAGACCGTTCTTCGTCGACTGGTTTTGAGTTTTCAGCTTCCTACTACATCAAATAAATTATCTCCTGTTTGACAATCATGCCAATTTGGCAAAAATCACAGACTACATTTGTCTCATTCTCATCTTTCTTCTAGCAAACCCTTTGAACTAGGGCACTCCGATGTTTGGGAACCGTATCCTCTTTTTTCCATGAATGGGAATCGATATTTTGTGTTGTTTATTGATGATTTTACAAAGTTTGTTTGAATTTATTTTTATCCCACAAATCACAAGTTCTTGCCATATTCATTCAATTTCGAACCATGGTAAAAACCCAATTTGGGTGTGACATCAAGAACCTACAAACAGACTGGGATGGGGAATTTTGAAGTGTCTTCATATTCCTACAAACCTTGGGTATCCATCATCAAATTGCATGCCCATACACTCCCGAACAAAATGGGGTCGTTGAATGTCGGAATCATGTCATTGTTGAAAATGGTTTATCTCTTCTTGCTCAATCATCTCTCCCTAAAGAATTTTGGGATCATACCTTCAAGACCGCTACATACCTTCACAATCAGACCATTACTCCAAAACTTGATCATCACTCTCCTTATTCCAAACTATATAATAAACCACAAGATTACGCATTTCTTCACTCATTTGGGTGCTTTTGTTATCCCTTTCTTAGGCACTGCTGACAAAATGGATTTCCGCTCACTTCCTTGCACTTGGGTAAAACGCATCCCATAAAGGGTACTTATGCTTCCATCAGCCCACATCTCGCATCTATATCTCGAGGCATGTTATCTTCAATGAGGAGGTCTATCTGTTTGCTACTGTGAGCTCACAGCCCATTCCGTCTGTGCCTATGCCACCACTAAAGCCAACATCTTCCACCATATTAGACCATGGTGCCCACATCCTATATATGCCCCTGGACCTCCCAACTCCTGCATCCTCTTCTACCGTTTCAACACCATTCACACTCGTTACTTCACACACTCCCTCCCATCAGCACCCAACAATAAGTTCCAGAGAAAGAAAATCCGTCCCAAACCACTTCCGACTTGCTTCCAATAATCAACTCTTCATGGTGACAATGGCTAGAACAAATTCCCTTAAACCAAAATCTGTCTATACCTTCGTCATTGATTACACCACAACTGAACCTAGGAAAGTTTCTCAAGCTATCAAACACACTCGTTGGTTAAATACAATGAAGTTAGAATATGATACTTTGATATGAAATAACTCTTGGTGTCTTGTTTCTTGTCCTTGTAATCTTAACTTAGTCGGTTGTAAATAGATTTTCATGATAAAGTGACGCTCATATGGGTCTATTTAGCAGCATAAGGCTTTCCTTGTTGCACGGGGTTTCAGCTAAGAGGAATGAGTAATTTCTTTGACACATTCAGTCCAGTCATTAAGCCGACTATCATCTGTCTGGTGCTATCTGTAGCTCTCTAGAGTGGTTGGTAAATTCGGCAATTAGACACCAATATTCCTTCTTGAATAGTGATCTATCTGGGGAATTTTATATGGAGCATCCTCGAGGACTTGAGGATCTATCTCGCCCTAATCAAGTTTGTCGCCTCCGTAAGGCTATTCATGGTTTGAAGCAGGCACCACGTGATTGGTTTACCAAGCTCAAACATCATCTTACCACGCACGGCTTTTGGGCTTGCCAGTCAGGCAACTCACTGTTTGTTCACTCCTCCAATCTTGCCACAATTTATATACTTGTTTACGTTGATGATCTTATAATCACAGGGGATAAACATTCAGTTTATGAAGCAGTTCATTGCTCAGTTGCATAAGACTTTTGCTCTAAAAGACCTTGGTACTTTGAATTACTTTTTAGGTGTTCAAATTGTTCGCACTTCTACTGGTCTTACTCTTTCTCAAAGAGGATACATTCAGAATGTTCTTGCTCGTAACAAAATGGTGGATTCTAAGCCAGTCTCGACTCCTCCTGATCCATCTTCTCCACTAATCAAGAATAGTGACCCTTTTTCAGACCCAAAGCTTTATCGTTAAGTGGTTGGTTCTCTTCAATATGCTACCATAACACACCCTGACATTACCTACGCAGTTAACCAAGTTTGCCAGTATATGCATTCTCCAACAACATTTCACTGACAAGCTATTAAACGTATCTTACGATACTTAAATGGCACTTTGGATCATTATATGCACTTCCAGCCTACCACTGTTGTCTCTCTGTTGGCATATTTAGATGCAAGTTAGATTTCTGACAAGGACGATAGTCGATCTCAATACGGATTTACTTTGTTTCATGGCAGGAGTTTGATAAGCTAGACTTCACCCAAACAGAGAGTAGTTGCAAGGTCCAATACCGAAGCAGAATATATAGAGCACTCGCATATACTTCAGCAGGACTATTATGGATAAATTAGTTGCTCCGACTCTCTCTTCCGCGACCTTCTATGCTTCTTTGTGACAATATTGGAGCTATTTTCATGTGCAATAATCCTGTAATCAGCTCAAGGTCGAAGCACATCAATCTTTATTTTCACTTTGTAAGAAAGCAAGTTGAGGTCGGAGCTCTTACGATCAGCCATGTCTCCTCTTCTGATCAACTTGCGATCATTTTTACAAAGGAGTTGGGAAAGGATAGAATCGCATATCTTCGCTCCAAGCTTCAAGTTAGACATTCCCTTCAGCTTGTCGTGGGTGATAATTTATGCGTATACTATAGTTCAAGAACCTTAACTTAGTCTAGCTGATCATGCTCTATATTTTTTCTACTTAGTTATGCGTTAAACTAGTGTCTTAGAATGTGGAGTTTGTTAGCAGACCACTCATCTTTTCGTGTATATAAGGAGTTGTAATCTTCATTGATGAATACATAACAATTTACTTAGATCACTTCCTTCTCCAAAGTCGGAGTGGGGTGACTGTGACTCGAGCTCCAGTGGCGCAGATAGAATGACGGGTCGCCAGAGTGGGGTGGTTGTGATGCGGTTGAGTCACCGGAGATAGCGCAAGGGTGATTGTCACTTGGGTTAGGGATTGTCCAAAAATAGGTATTACAATTAGTGATTGGAGTTTGTCACGTGGGCTATGGAATTGAGTATTACAGGTATCACAGTTGAATGTATGAACTAGTTGAATTTGTCCCTGGAGCTTCACAGCGGCAGCGCAACGGTAGCGGTGGTGGCGGAGCGACAGAGCATCGCTGGAGGTGGTGGCGGAGATGAAGAAGAACCCTGATGTATTTTTGTCATTAAATTCTTAGTTTCAAGCTATTTTAGTTTTTTAAGGTTTGGCAAATGCCGGAAAATGTCAAGTCGGCGCCGGAATAGTGCGAAAAGTTATATCGGCACATTGCCTGAAAAACTTAGGGTTAAAATCGCACTTTCACATTTTACAGAGTTAGATTGATACTTTTAGAAAACAATAGGGTTAGTTTTGTATTTAGTTGTGCTCGGCCCATTCAAATTAAAGCCATCAAACCACAAATCTCCACCTTGACTTATAAAGAATCCGGACCGAACAACAATCAACAATATCGAGAACCTCCATCGAACCACTCTCCACGTCCTCCTCTAGTTGCTCAACTCCATGACGTTGATCAAGTCTCAACAATGATGAAACTTGATCCTCGTCACAGACTTGGATGTCATCTATGAATGATTGATTTTTAAAAGTAATTCTAAAATTTAAAAGTAAAACTGAAATTACCATAAGTACAAAAACTTACCTATGATATCCGCAACTATAATACACAGAATAACAGAAAATTTTGTATGTGGGGGAGGTGAGTGGCCAATCAGATTTTAACAACTGTTAAATAAAAATTACAATTAAGCACATCCTTGTTTTTCTCCACTTAAATTTAACCCTTTTTAAAATCTAATTGGACGCTCATTTGTCAACATACAAAATCCCCACATGTAAAATTCTCTGAAAATATATCTGTCCCAATTTAAATTGTAATTAAACTATTCATTTAGTTAAAATTGACTAATTTAAACTATAAAATTGATTGATATAAGTAAGGATATTATCATGTGACACAGTGTTAGAATCGTTTTAATGTGTATTTTCATAATACTAATTTTTAATAAATTTTAATTGTACATAGTTAAAAATATTAATGGTCAAACATTTTTTGAGTCAACTGTTAAAAGTAAAAGTGTGCAGGTTAAGCGGAAAGGGAGTATTATATTATCTCTGAAAATACAAGATGTGTAGCGCCTAATTCGAAAATCACAGCGTGTTCGCGGTTTATAAACCTTTCTTCTTCTTCTTTATTTGAAAGACAGCTCTAGAGGCCGGAGAAGATCAAACGGAACAATCATGGAAGATTCCGGCGGGATTCTGTTCCAGATTTCTTCTCTCAAGGAAATGCTCGATCAGGTTTGCTTCACTTTCACCATCATGTTAACCGAGTGATATTTTACTTAATAGATGATTCATTCAGATACAGTTTTCACTTATCGGATTCTAGGTAAACGTGGAGATCGAGAGGAATATACAGATCACCAGAGATATCGAATCGGAGATCGTCAAGTGCGAAGAAGTAGAGGCCTCTCTGGTTGCGCGAGAGCTGGAATTGATGAGAAATGCCTACCTTTTGCAGCTCGAAATTCAAGGAATGAAAACCGTCGCCGGTAAAATTGTGTGTGCGTGACTGTGTGTTTGGAGATATTGAAATCATCACTGCAAAAACAAAATTACATACTGTAACTTACAGTATATTTTTGTTTCCTGTATTCAGTCTGTTACTAATCCTTTGCTACACGAGTTAAAATTTTCAAAATCACATGAAGCTGATTTAATTATCATTCAATAAATGCATGTGAAGTAAAATTATATCATTGAACTATTATGCTGGCACCCTGGGTTGCCTAATTTCAGGATAGCTTGCAAGGAATTTGAAATGTAAATCTTAGTATGTGTGTCAGTGTGTGCGTGTGTTTGAAAAATTATTTTATTCTCACAACACTATTATATTGTCATATATAATTTCTACAGCCTGAAATTTTTGAGTTGAATGATCATCACTCATCTCTTTTTGTCAGGGGTAGGTATAGTTCTCCCATGCCTGATTCATTTTTAGCCATTTAAGTTCATGAGTTTTCACTTTTGATAAACTGAACTATTTTATCCTGTTTGTTAAGATACCGGAAAGTAGCAATGAGTCAATGACTAAATCCTGTGCTGTTTCCCAGTTGATTCAGAAAGCTCGGTGAAACTCTTGGAAGAGGAGTTATGCCGCTCGAGAATGAAGAAAACTGAGATAAAGAGGAGGGTGAATAGTAAATGGTAATGGTCTAAATTGGAAGCTCACACTTTGTTGCACTAACTGGTTACTGTGGCATTTTACTAGTCTGACTCTGTTCAATTTATGTTTCAAATTGCCAATATGCAGCCAAGTGCAACATTTTTCTCAAGTCTGCTTTTCTCAAAATGGTTTATGTCTACATATGTTGAATTTCTCTGAATTTCAAAGTTTTTTCTACCTGGTTGTTAATGCTTATCAGGAATTTCTATCACTTGAGAGAAATTGATGGCTGCTTACTGCTGCTTTGATGCGCTATGCAATTCATAAGAAGTTCAGATTTTGGTATTGATTTGCTATTGATACATTATAGGGAAGGGTTCGTAGCCCTATGTCTAAATTTCCAGAAGGACATAAGTCGGTCAGAAACAGGTGAAGCTTGGACATTAATGGAGGAGAAAGAATCACTAGAAAATGAAATCCAGAACTCAAGTACGAAAAGCAATGCTTTGCAAAACTCAATGCTAGCTTTTGTGGAAGAGGTAGTTGGAGATCTTCAGAGTTCAATATCTGGTAATATATTCTCAATCTTGTCTCATATATTGTGATATGCTTACAGCTGTTTTATTTCTCAATATGACACTGTCACTCAATTATATTTGACCACACAGCTTTACAAGTTGAGATCCAGAGTAAAACTTCTGAAAATGAGAGATTGATCAGGGACATCAATGAGCTAAAAGCAACATTGCTCTCAGTTATTTCTGTTGGAAATTGATACGTGGTAAGTTTTCTTTACATAAAGGCATCTGATAGAGCTTGCATTGTTTTTTAAAGTTTCTGTCTTGCCTCCTTACCATTCTGTTCCTCTTGTCGTTTTTTTGCAGAAGTCATGCTTCGATCTTATACTTCATCATCATCATTTGCTTACTTGATGTAATCATTCTGTAATAGAAACATGTGATTTGGCAAGTGTTGAACTCAACGATGTATTATTATAATCGCATGGTTTTGGTTCTGTATAATGTTATAGCTGTGAAATTTAGGTTCTGTCTTTGGTTTTGCAAATAAAATGTGTACTTATGGGAACTACGCTAGGTTAGGCCGCTTAAATGACTGAAGAGCTAGTCAATCTTGGAACTATTTGATGCTCTAGAGTTGGTGTAAACCAGTTACATTTGATTTTGGCTGATTGGTTGTTATTTGAAATGGGTGTGATTGATGACTGGTGGGCTTGGTTAATTTCTTTTGAAGTCTTAGTTCACTTCAGTTTTTAAGAAATAAGTTTCCAAGTGTAAAAAAGTTGGTGGTGGAGCAGTGGAGGATTCACCCTCATCTCGGGTGTGGAAAGTTCTTTTATGGGATCCTCCTCTTCAACCAGCTCACGCTCATTCAAGTTAGTCTTGTTGCTTTTCACAATTAAGTCGTTCTCTTGCAAGATTTCCTTCTCGGGCTCACACACTTCCTTCCGTTCCTTAGCTTCAATGTGCTCACATTTCTTGGATTGATCTCTGGTTGGGAAGGGAGCTTGTCGGACTCTTTGGCCTCAAGTCGGCTCACCGAGGTGGCGAGTTGTCCGACTTGGATTTCAAGATTTTTTTATGCTTGAAAAAGCCCTAGTTCCAAGATCTTCAATCTCACGCCATGTTCGCTCCGCGAACACACCTTTCTTAGCCAATTGAGAAATAGCCTCCAAGAATTCTTCTTGATTCGACTTGTAGAGAGAAGCGTTGTTGTTGTTGGAAGGCCCTTTGCCCCTTGGATAGGGTTGATTTTGAGGTTGTCCGCCTCGATTGTACCCTTGGCCTTGATTCTCCTCGCGCCAACGGAAGTTGGGGTGATCACGATATCTAGAGTTGAAGGTATTCGCGTAGGGGTCTTTCCTTTCACCTCATTGGTTCCCCCGAAACCCTTGTTGATATTGCCCCCTACCGAATTATTTCATATTTCCTCCATTGAAGTCCATCATTCACCTCTTGCAAGTCTTCCACCATTTGTGGACAAGTGTCGGTGTGATGATTGAGACTACATATGCCACAAACCTTGACTTGATGAACTCTCCATTTCATGAATTCCTTCATCATAGAAGCAAGCACTTGGACTTGCTCTTTTCGCTTTGGAGATTGAGTTGGCTCATCCACAGTCTTCACTTAAGATCTAGTACCAATCTGCCTCGTTCCATTGGCCATTTCTTCGAAGAGCGCCATCGCATCCTTCGGACTCTTGTTGGCAATCGAACCATTGCATGTGGCGTTCATCATTCTCATGTCATCATCGCACATCCCTTCGAAGAAATAATACACCAAGTCACCCTCCTTGAACGGATGATATGGACAACTCGCCAATAGCCTCTTAAATCTCTCCCAATACTCGTAAATGGATTCATTTGCAAACTGGGATATATTGGAGAGATGTTTATTGAGAGCTACAGACTTGGAAGCCATAAAGTACTTCTCGAGGAATCTCTGCTTCATGTCCATCCAAGAAGTGATGCAACCGGGCGGAAGATAGTATAGCCAATCCTTGGCCTTATCCCGCGGCAAGAAAGGAAAGGACCTCAACTTCTAGTCTTCTTTTGAAACTCCTGGCGACTTCATATTGCTGCAAACTAGGTGAAACTACGAAAAGTGCTTATTCAGATCTTCACCGGCCATTCCATGGAAAGTTGGAAAACATTGGATCATGCCGCTCTTGAACTCACAAGTAACATTGGGTGGCAAGGGTGGGAAGACAAATACATAAGGGTTTATTCTCCAAGTTAGGATCCATCAACTCCCTAAGAGTGGGAGTGTCATCCGTCATGGTTTCTTCAACTACCAAAGTCGACTCTTGTGGAACCCCCACTCTAGCTCTCCCATTGCTTCTTCCCCGACTACATGTGTACTCTGTTAGATAGTGTAAAGTTCCTAAGTTCATGGCACGTGTATGTACCATAAACTAGGGGAAAAACAATACCCAGCTAGAAGAAACACTAGCACAAGGATTAGAAGTACACGGATAACTAGCACAAAGGCTCAACATCAACAACCAACAAAAACAAAAATAAAACAACACCAACTACTCAACAAGCTATGCAAGTTAACAATTAAACCTTTAAACAAGCATTTCCAGCAGTGGCGCCAAAATTTGACCCGCATCCCCTCTCGGTGTCGTTAAACTCGATACGAGAGGATGTTTAAGGATCAAAGATAAAATTTGTAATGTTGCTCCTGTTCCTACTATTATGCTACCTATGGGGTAGAAAGTGGCAAGATCGGGGTCGTCCACAAAGATGCTAAATATCTAAAAGTTAACTACACACGGATGCAATCAGGTCGTCAATCCGATCACGTGTCAGGAATAGCTAGTTTTGCTAAAATAAGATTTTGGGGGGGCGGTTTACTAACAACTATGAACATGCAAAATCACACGAAAATAAAACTATATAAACTAGCACTTGGGGATTCTTCGCGTAACATGATCAGTGTTGTTTCGATCCTCAATTCCATCACATTCAAGATGTACAAGCCTATTCTAGTGTTTACGACACGTAGTGTGGTCGATGGTCAACACTTCACATGCCTATCACGAAGGGTGAGCATGTAATCTTCCATCGGCACCGCCTCCGTAATTAGGGGAATGCAACAATAGGTATGCCTGCTATGAAGATCTGAATCTCCCCCACACGATTACATACCGGGCACTACACCACGAATGCTTCTCCCTAGGCCTACATAGGCAAAGAGGGTGAAACACCTTATCGACGGCTCTAGGGTTGCTAACCCTTTAGTACTAACGCTATATCTATCAGTAACCCTCCGTGCCAAATCTTTTTTGGCTAAGACTAGTGTATAATCAATCGCAATGTTGACTAGGCGACCCACATGCACACACACATACGGTCCCAGACTATCGTTACCCCAAGCACATCTAGATTTCCTTCCCCGAGGGATATCAATAAGTGTGCTAACATGAAAGTTGACTATGATGTGTGTTAATCTTAGTGTGACAAGCATGCAATTTATAAGAACATAAAAAACAAGCCAACATAAGAATCATAAGAGCAAATGATTTCAGAGGCCCTCGAATTATACTCATAGTTCACCTTTGGTCCTCAATTTCCCCATACTTTAGACCCCTAAACTAACAAATCTGGCAACTCGTAACCCTTCTATCAGGTCAAACAGTTAAGGTATGGTCAAAAATATTAATTTTAAGGGTAACATAGTCATTTTTCATTTTTAAATTTTCCTTTATTGTTTTTCCCAAATCCCTTTTCAGCCCATCAATTTCAGCCCACATTTTCAACCCACATCATTTTTCCCTTTCTCTCTCCCACACTCAAAACCCTAACTGCCCCACCACCCCACCATCCCAACTTCACCACCCCCACTTCACCAGCCCATTACCCCACCACCTTCCTCCAACAGCACTTCCGGTGCTGCTCATTAGCAGTTTCGGCAAACCAGCTCCGCCTTGCAATTAGAGCTTGAGAACCCAT
This sequence comes from Rubia peregrina, assembly GCA_032355705.1. Taxonomy (NCBI): domain Eukaryota; kingdom Viridiplantae; phylum Streptophyta; class Magnoliopsida; order Gentianales; family Rubiaceae; genus Rubia; species Rubia peregrina. Next base: position 6,995,851 of record JAULKK010000010.1, read on the forward strand.
CCACTGTCGTTCAACTCTGCCCTTGATCAAGCCATCATCGATGAAACCATATAAAATTATCTCCCAACTCTACCATTAATCTCGATCCCATCTCCCAACTCCGTCGTTCAGCTCTAGCCCAACTCTGACACACCACTACCTTCGTCTTCTCACATTTGCTCAATCTCATGCCATTTTCCACACCTTTTTTCCGAATCTGAGCCCCAAAATGGGTGCCCAGAAATCGGATTAGCAGACTTGTATCCATGGCTTCTCCATCTGCTACCTCCACCAGACCGATGCCACCACTGGCATCTGCACCGCCTGCCTCCGGGAGTGGCTCCACGAGCTCGAATCCCCGTAGCCCTCTTGAGGTGAGGATTTATGGGGGCTCAATTTGAGATGACGTTGGCAGGATTTGAGGTGAGGGATAACGATGCCGACGGGATTGGAGGTGATGAGATTAGAAATGGTGAGAACGAGGGTTTTAGGTGACAGATCCGGTTGTCGGTGGTCGGCAGTCGGTGGATCCAAGGGTAAAAGGGTTTCAGTGCGACAGAATAAGGAATAAGGGTTTCAGAAAAATGGAAATGGAAAAGGGGAAGAAAGGTAAAAGAGAAAAGAAAAGGATAAAGGGAAAATAGAAAATATCAATTTTACCCCTAACATTAATCCTTTGACCATACCTTAATGGTTTGATCTGACAGAAGGGTTACAAGTTGTCAGTTTTGTTAGTTCAGGGGCCAAAATTATGGAGGGAAAGTGGAGGGCCGAAGGTGAACGATGAGTATAATTCAAGGGTCTCTGAAGTCATTTTCTCTAATCATAAACACATAGAATTAGGTATTGATATAAGGAATCTCACAAAACAAGCACCAATCATGAATACAAATAAAAATCCCAAGTTCAACTACTCCTTAAGCATTGAACCCAAATATTTCATTTGATTCAATGCCTTTTGGGCAAAAGAAAAATAAAGAGAAGAAGAGAAAAGATTTTAGAGAGAAGGAAGAGATTTTTCCTCTCTCTACCCTACTCTTAAGAGTTTAAAATGAACATAAACTTAAACTCTAGTAGACATAGGTTGACATATATAGTAGTAGGGAATTAGGCCTTGAAAAAGTCCCAAAATAGGTTTTAAAAACCCTAGCAGCTGCAATTGACACAAGCTATGCTAAATTGCACGCTTCGTGCCAGCTGGTTAGCCTTATGCTGACATGGACCACATGCCCTGGCACGGGCCGTGTAGCCTCGTGCTGGCACGGGCTGGCCAGTCAGGCACATGCAATGTAGCCTCGTGCTGACATGGGTCGTCAGCTAGTGCTCTATTTTAAACTTCTGATCATTTTCCCTGTGTCGTTTGGAGATGGCCGTCTGCTCGAAGCATTTCTTTATCAGTTGAACGGTGTGGGCCATGTCGTTCTTCGCACATTGTGGGATGATATTTGCATTTTCGGAGTTGGAACGATACAGACCATGTGAAAGAGCACGATTTGTGTCTATACTTAGCTCACGTACGATTTAGGTGACGCGGGTCGGCTGGTGCCAAATGGTCCGTGCCAAAAGGGTGTGGCACAGCCCGTGATGGAAGAAATGGTCTGTGTTGGGCACCTCTAGCACCGGCCGTGCTAGAAGGGCAGCCTCGTGCCAGCTGGTGCTGGCCGGTCGACTTGTTCGTGTTTGGTTGATGCTACCTCCACATTTTTCGGCTTAATTCCATCTACTGCCATGCTTTTCTTCTATGACCTTATTGTTTACTACCATCCTTGTGAATGACCTTCAAATATCTCCTACCATTCTTGCGAATGGCCTTCAAATATCTTCTACCATCCTCGCGGAGGGATTCCTACAAAATAATGCCAAAGTCCTCACGAACAACCTACTAATAAGCTCCCAAACGAAGATCTAGGTGCTCGTGAGGATAAAATGTCCATAAGATTCACTTAAGTCTACAAAATTTGGGATTTAGATAAGAAAATCAACAACGGTTATCTAAATCTTTGTAATGTAAACCTAACTAAAACTAGCAATCAACCAAACAAAACATGATAACAAACATGTAAAATGCATTGGTTAACGCATGCAGTAAGGTGCACATCACCGAGTTAAGGCAGGTCCGAGTTAAGGCAGCGTCAGATCCGACTCATGGTCCCGTCCAAGTTCACGGACTTGGAAGTTTGAAGATGTATCCTTGTTGTGGGTGAATTCGCGACGATGATGTAGGGTTCAACGATTTTTTTACCGGGGCGACGACTTCGTTCTCATCGGAACACCCCACACAACCGTGGAAAAAATAAGGGTATATAACTTCTAATTAGACCTGGTAGCTAGATTTTTTCCAACAAAGTCATCGGTTTTTGTAACTTTTTCGGTAAGGTCATAGTTCCAAAGGGGTAATTCTCTTTTATTTTCCTTTTTTCAACCTTTTAATGTTTAATTTTTTGGGTGGGAGGTTATTAATTCTTTATTTTTGTTATTTCATTTCATTTAGTTTTCTTTTTTCTACAAGTTTTGGTTTCTTCTAGTTTCTAAAAATTGGCAGCATTTAAAACAAATATTTGGATTTAAGTATTAGATACCCCCTCTGTCCCACTTTAAATTGCACAACAATCATTATCACGTTGTTTAAGAAATATGTTTAACCGTTGATATATTTATCTACGTATGATAACAGAAAATAAAATTTTGATATTAAGAAACTATTTGTTACGATGAATTCAACAATGGCGTATATGATAATATTGTTGTGCATATATTTATTCGAATATGCAGTTAAAATTTGATAGAGAATAGTGTCAAAAACAAGTTTGCAATTGAAACTGGGACGGAGAGAGAGTATGAATTGTCTTTTCTATGCTTGTTATTTCGGCAACCCATAGTCCGATAAAGTTTGATTGACTTCATATCTGATATCCAAATAGATGGTAAAGAGAAATCCAAGTCAGAGTCGTTAAAACAATGAAACTTCTGGCAAAATTGTTTTTCTGAGGATTTAAATTAGATTTTTAGACTTCGGTCCATTAGAAGGTTCAGGCTAATTATATTGTTAATTCAACTTAATTGGTATTTAAAGAATTTTGAGGTCAATTATACGCATTATAAATGATTTATATACACCAACGATAAATATTTTTGCAATTAAATTGACTGGTTTTAGTCAGTAAGTTGAAGGAAATGGTCTTAACGGGGAATATGGAGACGAACAAGATCTTTAGTTGCATAGATTTTTTTTCTATGTTTTGATTGCTTTAGACATTTGACCAAAAGTGTGGACGAAATTTTTTGCGCGTGTTTCATTTAATACTTCACTGTGATTGGTTTCGATGGTAGCCTCAGGTCGATATTATTGTGGCTACACTATGATGACTACATAGTAAGAACCACTTATCTTTGGTGCATCATTCTCGTTGCCACATAGGACTTTGTATATTGTTGTAATATCGGCTAGTGTTTTTTTTATCTCTCTTTTAGCCACTGAGACTTTAGATTAAAATTGTAATATTTATCTAGCTCTCAGTTTAAATGGATTTACCCCATATCATATATTGTAATCGCATATTGTGCAAAATTGAGCTTAATAAAAAAAAGGGATGGGAACCCTATAAACCCTCGTCATAGAGACAATTTATCCAAAATAGGAAAAAAAACAAATACAACATATAATTGCATTTCTTTATTCGAAATCAACAATCAATAAAAAATAAAATAAAATTCATTCGCAGTACAACTAACAAATACACATTGAATACTGAATAATACACTTAACTAAACAAATTGCAATTCCTAGTTCAAAATAAACAATCAACAACGTATGAAAAAAATTATACACCAAAGAACTAACTTATACACACTTATTACAAATATATGCAATATATAAATAAGCAACATACAAATTTGTGGGTGGCTTACCCCACAGTGTGCAGGCAAAAAATGTGTTCATGAGTACAAAAGTTTTACAAGATTAGTTATAGTTATTAGTGAGTGGCAACGCGGATTAAACATAGCACAAAAATATAACAATACTAAAATTTAATGAGAATGAGAACACCTTCAATCACAACCACAAAAAAAAACAAGCAAATGCATATTATAACTTGACTAAATTGTATGAATGGTCCCCAACATATATGAAACTACATTGTTTTGGTCCCCAGTTTCAAAACCACCCTCATTTGGCACTCTACAAATTCAAAATGATTTGTTTGGTCCCCAAACCCATTTCCAAGCGGTTTCTGGTATTTCCAGGGGTAAAATTACTATTTTAACCCTGGAATAAAAAATCCAAAATTACTTTTGGTACTCTACAAATCCATAATGATTTGTTTGGTCCCCTAAATCCTAAAATTACTATTTTACCGTTGAAACCCTAAAAATATATTTTTTTCAGAAAAAACATGAAAAGACGGCGTTGACCGGCAGCGTTGACTTTTTACCGACAACGTTGACTTTTTAGGGGGGGAAATGAAAATTTCATAAAAATATGAAAAGATGACATTGACCGGCATTGACCCGGGGCAATGCGCTCGTCAAACAAGGCAATGCGCGCGTCAGAGGCATTTAATGCCTGTCAGCGAATCAGAAAGAAGAGCTGAATCAAATAAATTAGTTGAACCAGTGGGCTGCAATAAATGCAGCCCGAATTGAGCCCCCACCGTGGAAAAATTTTGGGCTTACTTCCGTCACAATTTTTAATAGATCCCGAATTGAGCTCTCCACTGCACATGCTCTCAGTATCTCCACTACTGGTGGCAGCCCAACAAATATAACATTCCTAGGTAATTATTTCTTGTTTCTGCTTTGGGTAGTTGAATTTTTCATGGACTTTTGGAAAATAACTAACCTCAGGATAATGGGGTATCAGTTCCATTAATTCCGTCAAACTACCTTGTGGACATTGAAGTGGAACAAGTTGGGCGTGTATTGAAAATCGATTCCCTTAAAATGGAAACATTTGGAGGCAAATTGACATTTTTATGTTCAATAACTGGCTTTGGTGGTATCGCGGTGGAACCAAACAACCGTACGTATAAATAAATTGCTCATTAATGGTTTTTCACATTTGTGGTTAATCAATACTCCCTCTGTCTCCAATTATTTTTTGCACAAAATTTAAGGCAAGTCTATGTGGTATCTTTTTCATGCATGATGACAGTGGGTCTACATAAAGTATGTGAAAGGAAGAGTAATGAACACATATTTATGACCAAATTCAGAAAGATTATAAAGAGGAACTTATTAGTGGGACCAATCAAAAAGGAAAATAAAAAGTTATTAGTGGGACATATCTCATCCAGGGAGGCTTAATCTGCGAAATATCCTTTAATAGTTTGCATCACATGAGTAAAGTCACATGGACTTCATTGATTATTAAGTTGGCATTTGCGAACTATTGTTGAAAAACAAAAACGTTCCATGTTGGAACATACGGAAAGATTAGGATTTGATTAAGAATAATATTGTGTGATTTGGTTTATGGAAACTTGGAGTTTATGCAATATTTAATTCAGACGTGTTGAAACATAATGGATTTATTGAGAATCCCTACAATTGGGGAATTGGATTTATGGAATATTGTGATATTTGAGATAAGGAAAATCACTTTATTTCTGGAATTTTGATATGCTTCAAAAGTAGATAAGGAATAGGAGTATTATGGAGATAATTATGGAGTGTTCCGATATGCTAATGAGACTGTTTATACTAGACATCACGACTGCAACACTTACGAATTTAATTGAGAAAATATGCAAATCAGATTTATATCTTTCCGAGAGCATTGCAAGAGCCAGTAATCATATGTTCAAACATACGTGACATGTTGTTCATAAGTTTCTTACGTATACCTTATTCCTCGGGAGGAGGAGATCCATCGTTGATGTGTTTCGAGGTCAGAGTGAGTCTGATCAGGTAAGTCGGTAGCAAGGGGAGGTTGCAAAATCCACACAGTGTAATTAGAAAAGATAAGTATAGTTGTGTGGTGTACTTTGTATTGTATCTTTCTGATTAGTGAATTTATTCTGAACTAGGCAAGGCCCCGCAGATGTAGGTGGATTTCATCGAACTGTGTAACCAAGTTGTGTGTGCACGTGTGTTATTTTCTTTACATACTTTGTAAGATAGGATATGTTGGAACACAAATATAATTATTAAGCTAAAACGGTACAACCAAAATTTCATTTGGTATTAGAGCCTAGTCACTTATTTTCTACCGTGGTTGTGTCAAGGAAAGTGTGATCTGGTTTCACCATGGAGAAAAAGGAAGGAGCTTCTGTGTCTCGGTCACCCCTGCTGGAAGGAACTAACTGCAACTACTAGAAGGCACGCCTGAGAGTCTTTATAAATTTACTGGATGAACTTTCATGACACTTTGTTGAAACCGAATGGAATCATCCAATTGGTGAAAAAGAATCATGTTCAAAGGAGAAAGAGAGAAAGAGAGAGTCAAGTTCAAGGAAACAAAAGCTCAAATATAAATCATCTTGGTCTCCAGATTAATTGAAGGCTTTATTGGCTAATTCAAAATCATTGAATGTTATCTTTACGGAAGTGGATGAAAATCAGTTTAAACTCATCTCTACATGACATCGGGTTAAGAAGGCATGTGATATTCTGCAGACTGTACATGAAAGAATCAGTCGTGTACGTGAATCCAAACAATAGATTTTGGCTACAAAGTTCGAAGAATTGAAAATGGAGGAGGATGATACGATTGCCTCAGTCACTGGAAAACTCAGAGACATCTCTAATATAGAATATCAATTGGGAAAAGTCTACAAGGAATCTAAGCTGGTAAAGAAGACCTTGAGATCACTTCCTAAGATATTTGCAATAAATGTTGCGGTGATTGAAGAAGCTAAAGATGTGTCCACAATGTCTTTAGATGAGTTAATGGGATCACTACAGACATATGAGATTACAATGGAACAGCCTACAAAGAAAACTCATAAGGATTTGGCCTTCAAAGTATCCTCATCACGAGATAACCACGAATCAGATAGTGAGGATGGTGTTGAAGAACTTGCTCTCATCACAAAAAATATCTCAAGGATGCTAAAAATGGTGGTGAACAAGAAATCACAAGAAAGAATTGGAGGAAACAGACCTCGTGGACAAAATTTTGGAATCAATCGTGGAATACGCATGGAGCAAGAAAATTAGCAGGTCTCTAGAAATCAAGGTGGTGAATCAAAATAGCCAGGAAGGCTTCAATGTAGAGAATGTGAAGGTTTTGGGCATATCCAGGCTGAATGTGCTAAATGCTCGGAAGAAGGAAGGAAGGTCGTATGTAACCTCGTGGAGTGAGAATGAACAAGATGAGAAAGATGAAGAGGAATTTACCAGCAATTATGTAGCATTTGGAGCAAAATTTCACAATGATACGGAGGGTGTGGACATATGTTCCAACACAGATAAGTCTGTATGTTCCAATATAAGTTCTGACAATACTTCCAGCAATGATGAAGACTAACCCATGAGTGATGAAGAGATCTACATTGCATATGAAAATTTTTATGACATGTGGTCGAAGATTGCTGATGCAAACAAGTCCCTAAATTCAGAAAAAAATTAATTGGCCGAGACGAAGAAGGAACTATTAGTACAGGTTGAAAAGCTTAAAATTAAATTGAGAATCTGAAGTTGAGACTACTTTTCGTAAATGAGATAGCTGAGGTGGCAGAAGCAACAATCACTAAATTAAATACTGGAAAGGCAAAGCTCGATGACATTCTGACCATGGGAAAAAGCTTTGGAGATCGACAAGGAATTAGTTATGTTAAACCATCAGGCAATACAGGAAATCTCAAGGTAAAAGTTCAAGACATGAAGAGAAAAGTGATTAAAACTAGCCAATGAAAACCTCTCATATGTTGTTATTGCATGATTCAAGGCCATACTAAGGAACAAAGTCTTAGATTACTCAGAGATATGATGAATGGACGACAAATGTCTGCATGTTCCAAGATAGATGATACACAACGATCTAATATGGTGTGAAAGGTATGGGATCCTAAACATATTAATACTTTCTTTATTGCTCACACTTCTCTTATTACACAATCTAGAGACTCGTGTTACTTTGATAGTGGGTGCTCTCGACATATGACTGGAACTCAGGAGTTTCTGACAAAAATTAAACCATATGATGGTGGTTATGTTACTTTTGGAGATGGGAAGGGAGTCGTGTTATTGGCAAATGGGATATGCACATTGGAAGATTTCTTGTGTTCACAAATATATTGCTTGTTGAAGATCTAAAGGCAAACTTGTTGAGTATCAGTCAACTATGTGATGACAATATGACAGTTGAGTTTCAGAAACATAAATGTGTTGTAAGACATGGCAAAGACAAAGTACTTTCTGGTATTTGATCATCGGACAACTGTTGCCTCTTGGAGCAAGAAGTGAGATATCTGAGTTCAAAGAAAGATGAAGTCACTTTTGTGGCATAGGAAGGTTGATCATATCAACTACAAAACCTTGGTAAAAATTGCAAATTCAAAGGTAGTGCGAGTTATGCCCACACCTGCAACCAAAGGTAAAATTGTGTGCAGACCATGTCAACTAGGTAAACAGATTCGATCTACTCATTCTTCAGTACAGTATATTACTACCTCAAGGAATTTTGAATTACTTCACATTGATTTAATGGGTCTAGCCAACACACCAAGTGTGAGTGGTAAGAAGTACATTTTTTTATGTGTTGATTTTTCTAGATATACTTGGGTGACTGTTATTAAAGAAAATATGATATTGTGGATGTGTTTAGAAGTTTGGTGATAAAATTTCAAACAGAATAAGGAAGTCCGGTAGGAAAGATTGTTAGAATCAGGAGTGATCAAGGTAGAGAGTTTGAAAATTCTCAATTCAGTGATTTCTTTGATGAACTTGGTATTCAAGTTGAATTCTCCGCTCCAATCACTCCAAAACAGAATGGTATTGTAGAAAGGAATAATAGAACACTCCAGGAGATGGCACAAGTCGAGCTTGTAGAAAAAGGAATACATAAAAATGGTGGCCAGAAGCTGTCAATATAGCCTGTTATACGATAAATCGTGTGTGTCTCCGACAGTTTACTAGTAAAATATCTTACAAGATTTGGAAGGAAAGGAAACCAAGTGTGTCTCACTTTCATGTGTTTGGAAGAAAGTGTTATATTCTTAGAGATAGAGATCCATTGGCTAAGTTCGAAAATTGTAGCAATGTTGGAATATTTCTGGGGTATATTGTGAACAGCCGTGCTTATCGTGTTTACAATCTGCAAACACACTCTCTTATGGAGTCTAAAAATGTAGTTGTGGATGATTCTGATGATAAATAATGATTGAGTGAAAAAGGAGACGAACCAGATGAGAAACATGTTCCAACATAGGATTATTCACCTGAGCAATCAGACTATGTTGGAACATTGGATCAATCTGTAGACCCACCGGAACCTAAAGATGAAGAGTATGTTGGAACATCTTCCCCTACACCAATTTCTCATGTTCCAACACAGGAGGTACCAGAACCTATCCCAAGAAAAACCCGATCAATCCCTAGAGTTAACTATAGAGAACTAGCAAGACTACAATATTTCATCTCACTGTTTGAGCCAAAGAAGTACAAGGAAGCACTCCTTGACGAATATTGGATTGTGGCAATGCAAGAAGAGCTTGAGCAGTTTGAACGCAATGATGTATTGTATCTCACTCCTCGTCCTAAAGGGGTATATGTTATTGGTACAAAGTGGATTTGCAAGAACAAGTCTGATGTTGATGGCCAGATTACTCGAAACAAAGATAAACTGGTGGTTCAAGATATACTCAGGTAGAAGGAGTAGACTTTGATGAAACTTTTGCACTATTTGCTAGGTTAAAATCTATTTTCATCTTACTTGATATTGCGTGTATTATGAAATTTACATTATATCAGATGGATGTGAAAAGTGATTTTCTGAATGGAGTGGTGAATGAGGAGGTGTATGTGGAACAACCTAAGGATTTAAAATCCTTACTATCCACATCACGTGTATAGACTTAACAAGACACTTTATGGTCTGAAACAGACACCTAGAGTATGGTATGAGCGAGTGACTAACTTTCTACTTTAGAAATGTTATCGTCGAAGGGGAGTAGATAGTACCTTATTTGTGTTCACCAAATCCACAAAGTTTTTTATTGCTCAAATTTATGTGGATGATATTGTGTTTGGATCTACTTCAACATCTATGGTGCAAGATTTTGTGCACAAATGCAGGCCGAGTTTGAGATGAGCATGGTTGGAGAACTCACATATTTTCTAGGGCTTCAGGTTTAGCAAAAAAAATAATGGGTTGTTTATATATCAAATAAAGTATGCCTTGAATCTGGTGAAGATATTTGGACTCAGTAGTGGCCGATCTGTACGAAATCCTATGGCAACTACAAAAAAAATGGTGAAGGATGAAAAAGGTGTCTCAGTTGATCAAAAACTATACAGAAGTATAATTGGGAGTATGTTGCATCTTACTGCTAGCTGACAAGATATATGTTTCAGCGTAGGTGTTTATGCAAGATTTTAGGCTGATCCGAAGGAATCTCATTTAACTACAGTAAAGAGAGCTATTCGATAGGTTAGTGGAGCCTCTGATTATGGAATCTGGTATTCTAAAAATCAAGATTCGGGTCTTATTGGCTACAGTGATTCTGATTGGGCTGGTAATGCAGATGATCGCAAAAGTACTACTGGTGGTTGTTTCTTTATTTGGACAAATTTGGTTTCTTGGTATAGTAACAAGCAAAATTTGATTTCCTTATCATCTGCTGAAGTTGAGTATCTTGTTGCCAGAAGTTTTTGTGCACAACTATTATGGATGAAACAAATGTTGAATGACTATGGAATTCAACAAGGGCCTCTCAAGATTTTGTGTGGCCAAAAAAGTGCAATTGACATCTCTAAGAATACTGTGCAGCACTCAAGAATGAAGCATACAGATATCAAACATAATTTTATTAGAGATTTTGTTGAAAGAAAAGAGGTTGTGGTGGCCTATGTTCCAACATGTGAGTAGTATGCAGATATATTGACTAAACCATTGGACACTACAACTTTTGAATTTCTCAGACAACATCTTGGTGTGTGTCGGATATGAGGTATTTTTCTCTAAAATTCCTCTACACATTTTTTTTAGGTTCTGCTTTTTGCTTCGAAAAATTAAGAAGAAAAAAAGGAAAGACAAAATGGGACATGATTTGAAGATGGGACATGATTTGACATGATAAGAAAGGTAATTATGGTCTTGGAAAGGTAAAAAGGAGACACAGTTAGAGAGGTGAAAAAGTGGAAGTTAATTTTGGTTTAAATAGTTTCCATCTCTCCACATTCCCTCTCTTTCGGCAATACACATCTTCTTATCTATCAAATTTGAAAGTTATCTTGCCGAGTTTTAGTTGTTTCAAAAATCCTCTTCAACCAAAAAAAACAAATAGATATATTGTTCTAAAATAGCTTCAATGGCTGGAAACAAGGCTCAAGGGCATGTGCGGATACCTATATTCGCCTCCGGTGAACCCGATCATGATGCACCAAGCAAGAAGAAATCTCAGTATCAAAAGGTAACCAGTTCTAAATTAACTCACATTGTTTGGGAAGGTAGAAAGTTTTCCTCTATAGAAGAATTTTTGGAGTGGGTGGAAGCTAATAGGGTCACCGTAGATAAGACTAAATATGAGAACTTGAAAGTGAAATTTCTTTAGGTTGATGTGGCGGAGTTACTTACGTGTGATAGAGGAGATTTTGAGGATATAGAAAACATTAATCCTAGGTTGTTGAGTGGTGCATACAAAGAGCATAGAGGAAAGGAGATGTTTCATGTGTATTCGTATATTCCTGTCCCAAGTTATGTTCGAAATGAGGAGATTGGTAATGATGAGGCTAAAGGTTTGGAGGTGATCAGATCCACTGATCTGATGAAACTTGTTCATTTTGATGTTGTGGCTGCTCAGAGGAATGAAGAACTCAAGGCTTTAGAGCCCCCTATAATTGTTCTGTCCGATAGTGAAGATGAGGAGGATGCTGGGTATGTTCCAACTTACTAGCATGAAGCTGAGTTTGAGTACCCTATGGAGCTTAATGATCCAGAACAGGGTTCTACTAGTTATAATATGGGACATCATGACTATCTGATGGATGATGTTTATGGCTGGTATTCTTATGATGATGTGGAGGTATCTGAGGCTAGAAGAGAGGGGGAGATGACCCCATATTAGAAGTTGTTGAGACTGAGGAACTTGAAACTGCCCAGAGAGAAGACCATGTACCAACATTGGGAGTTGAACCTTCTGACGAGTCTGACTATGTTGGAACACATGCAATTGAAGAGGCCGAGCAGTAGGAAGAAGGAGTACCTGAGGCCGAGCATGTTCCAACACAAGAACCCAATTTGACCTACTTTAGTGATGAAGTCTTGGATGAGTTCATCCAGAACCATCGTAGAAAGGCAAGGAGGAAAGAGCCAAAAACAGAGTCCTCTCAACCAGCCAAAAGAAGCAATAAGGCCGAGCTTTCTCCCAAGAAAAAGAGACCCACACTACCACCTCCATATGTAAGTGATGTTGTTTCTACCATATTTTAGGATGGTGATTATGAGGAGATGTGGGACATTTTTTCTTGAAGAAAGATTATACCTAAGAGAATAGTTGATTTGGATGCTTATAGGCCTAGTGGTTTTACTGATTTTATTGGACTACTTGGGAATGAGACTGTTGTTACACTGTGTGATGAGTATGACAAGCAGTTGATCTATCAGTTTTACTCTAATTTGATGGTTAGGAATTTAGAGGAGGATTCTCCCTGGCGTGATAGAGTATATATCCAGGGGGAAGATTATCAATTTTTCGGTTTCAAGGATTAATGAACTACTGGGATTGAAAACCCCTGAATTTAATTATGTATTTTCTGATGAGCTAGAGGTTTCAAATGATGATATTTTATCTGTGATTTCTGGTGGTGCTAAGACAATTTTTCCAGCAACTGGATATTCTCAGGCTTCATATCTCTCTTCCAGATTCTTTGGATTGTAACAGATTGCAATGAACTATTGGACGCCTTCTACCAACACAGTACACACAGAAATCTGTAAATCTGGGATTGATCATCCTGCAGAGTGTTCTGAAGCAAGTAATTTCTTCAAAGGCAAAGCATGCCTTAGGTTACCCTGAAATTCTTACTACACTGGCCAAGAATGCAAAGGTGAGGGAGTTTCTTGAAGATGAAAATGTGAAGATTGAGCCACTCAAACTGAACAAGAAGGCCTTTGGGATGAGACAAGTCCATGATATGCCATGGAACCCTAAGGGTGCAACTTCTACTTCTTCCAGAGATGATAAACAAGCCAAACTAATGACTCTGGATACAAGGCAGGAAGCCATTACTACTTAGATTGATGAACTTGAAGCAGAGAAGGATAAGATAGAGAGTGAGAAGGCTCAGCTGGAAGCACAAGTTGTTGCTCATGAATAGAACTAATTTCTGAAGGGCTATGTTCCAACATAGTTTGTGGTTAATTTGGGGGGGGAGATTTTATTGCTGAACTTTGTTTTGGTGTTTGTTATGTTTTTATGACTTTGGCATATTCATGGCCCTAAGGGGGAATATTTTGGAAGACTTCGGATTTTTTTTGTGATGTAATCTGAATTTAATTTCTTGATTTCTAGTTTTGGGTATTCTTATTAATTTAGATTCCTATATGTTCCAACAAGATGAGGTTTCTGAAATTATGATGATTGTGAAAATTGGAGGTTTTTCTTTTGGTTCTTTATTCCAAAATGGTTGGATCCACAAAATTCCAAAGGGGAAGATTGTAAAGTCATGTGAACTTCATTGATTATTAAGTTGGCATTTGTGAATTATTGTTGAAAAAGAAAAACTTTCCATATTGGAACATACAGAAAGATAGGATTTGATTGAGAATAATATTGCATGATATTGTTTTATGGAAACTTGTAATTTATGGAATATTTGATTCAGCCATGTTGAAACATAATGGATTTATGGAAAATCCCTACAATTGTGGAATTGGATTTATGGAATATTGTGGGATAAATGAGATAAGGAAAATTCCTTTATTTATGGAATTTGGATATGCTTCAGAAGCAGATAAAGAATAGGAATATTATGGAGATAATTATGGAGTGTTCCGATATGCTCATGGGACTATTTATACTGGACATCACAGTTGTAACACTTAAGGATTTAATTGAGAAAATCTGCACATCATATTTATATCTTTCCGAGAGCTTTGCAAGAGCCAGTAATCATATGTTCCAACATACGTGACCTGTTGTTCATAAGTTCAGAACGTATATAATTCCTATGGAGGAGGAGATCCATCGTCGACGTATTTTGAGGTCAACGGGAATGTGATCAATGTGGATCGGTAGCAAATGGAGGTTGCAAAATTCACACGGTGTAATTTGAAAATATAAGTATAGTTGTATTGTGTACTGTGTACTATATCTTTCAGCTTATTGGATTTATTTTGAACTAGGTCAGGCCCCGCAAATGTAGGTGGATTTCACTGAACTTTGTAACCAAGTTGTGTGTGGACGTGTGCTATTTTATTTACATACTTGGTTAGATAGGATATGTTGGAACACAAGTCTAATAATTAAGTTAAAATGGTAAAACCAAAATTTCAACATGCCAGCATGCATGTATGACAATGGGTTTTGGAGTTTCTATGTTTTTCTTTTTTTATGTCACCAAAAATAACATCCACAGATATGTTCTTTTTTTATGGGAAAATCTAATACAGGTAGGGAAATGCTAAATGCAGGTAAAGTTATTGAAGAATATTTTAATTTTAATCAAGTGTTGATCCTTTAAAATTAAGTAATTAAAGATAATATAGTAAATTTTTAATTAAATTTACCTGCATTTAGGATATCCCTACCTGTATTTATATTTTGTATTTTTTATTTATAAAAGGTGGGATTATGTGAATGTAAATGGAAAAGTTTTCAAGGACATGAACCATATGGATGCATTTCGCAATGGCTTGGCAACATGGGAAAATGGGTGGAATCAGAAGTAGATCCACTCAAAACCAAAGTTTTCTTACAAGGAATAACTCCCACTACAAGTAAATTTACACTACTCTTGCGGTTCAAGATTCATACACTTATGTCTGACCAAAATTTTCCTTTTCACATCTAACAATCTGTAGTGCAGAGTGGAAATAAGCGAGGATTGAAGAACTACACTATGGAGGAAACACCTTTACGTGGCTCAACTTATATGGGTGGTATGTCGTTAGCCTCAAGGGTGCTACAAGATGTGTTGAGCAGAATGTCGAAACCCGTATATTTTTTGAATATCACAACTCTGTCACAATTGAGAAAAGACGAACATCTAGTCATCTATAATGGCTTAGGGGGATTGGATTGCTTGCATTGGTGTATTGCTGGTGTAGTTGATACATGGAACCAACTATTGATGCAACTCTTATATGAATGATGGTTGAAACTAAACTCAATTTTGGGTTTGTCCAAAGGGCTCCTGATACACAAGAAGTTCAAAGGAGTCTTAGAAGTGGGGAAGGTTCTAGAGTAAGTTATAAAGATCTCTAGAAGGCGTAAATTAGGATGAAATTGTAGAGAATGTTGTACATAGCTAATTGTATCAATCATATTAAAGTTGGGATGATAAAATATTAGCCATTGGTCGGGTGATACCACTAATATAAATAGGGGTGATGTAGTAGAGTTTCTATCAAGCCAAAAATAATATAAGCCTTCTCCTTTTAGAAATAGCCTCTTCCTCCAAATTCTCTATCTCCTCCAAAAATTCTTCTTCAACCATTCAAAGTTTCTTCCAACAATGTGGTATCAGAGCTTCCTATAACAAAGTGATATTAGATACTTCTTAAATGAAGTTCTTCAAGAAGAAGTTTACATAGAACAACCACAAGGATATGTAGTCAGTGAGTAAGAAGATATATTCCCGAACCTGAGAAATGCCCTATACTGGTTGAAGCAAGCCCTAAGAGGTTGGAATGCACGAACAGATAAGTGCTTAAAGGAGAGAATTTTCATCAAAGGTCCATATAAGCACATAATCCATATCAAAATCCAAAATGGTGAGATATTGATTGTATGCTTGTATGTGGATGACTTGATCTTCACTGGGAGTAGTTCTCACATGTTTAAAGAGTTTCGGAAAGAAATGACAGAGGAATTTAAAATGACGAATATTGGGCTCATGTCTTACTATCTAGGCATTGAAGTAAAGAAACATGGGAAGGTTTATCTCCCGGGAAGGCTATGCTAAGGAGGGGCTCAAGAAGTTCTTAATGGAGGATTCTAATCCAGCTAGTAGGCCTATGGAATGTGGAGCCAAGTTGACCCTACGCGGGGAAGAAGTACAAGTTGATCCTACACTCTTCAAGATTTTGGTAGGAAGTTTATGGTACTTGACATGCACAAGACCAGACATCTTTGATGCGGTTGGAGTTGTTAGCGGCTACATAGAGTGTCTGAAAACAATTCATTTGAAGGCAGCAAAGAGAATTATTTAATATATTAAAGGATTTACAAGCTTTGGCTTGCACTACACTACTTCTAATGATCATGTGTGTGCCACGCAATTCGGCTACAAAATCCGTTGAAAGAGTTGAAGTTGCCCCAAGAGGAGCCGGCAAAGATCTTCTTGGACAACAAATTAGCAATATACTTGAGCAAGAACCCAATTTTTCATGATTGAAGTAAACACATTGACATGCGGCATCACTTCATTAACGAATGCATTGCTTGAAGAGATGTACAAGCTGAACATGTGAAGACGAGAGCTCAATTGGCGAATATCTTCACCAAACCTCTCAAGCGCGATGATTTCATCAAGATGAGGAGTTTGCTTGGATTGGAAAATCAATTTTAATGGGGGGTTGTTGAAATTGATCTTGATTTTAGGTTAGCCCAAAAGAATTATTGGTAGCCCATTATCTAGAATAAGTCCAAATGAATCTTAAAAGTGGGGAAGATTTTAGAGCAAGTTCTAAAGATTTGTAGAATGTATATATTCTGATCGAGTTGTAGAGAATATTCTATATAGCTAATTGCAGTCATTAGACTAAAGCTGGGATGGAAAATTTTAAGTCATTGGTTAGGTGATGCCACAAGTATAAATAGACCTGATTTAGTATAGAGTTTGTATCAAGGCAAAAATAATGTAAGTCTTCTCCTTCTAGAAATAATCTCTTCCTCAAAGTTCTCCATTCTCCTCAAACTTTTCTAAATTTTTGTTCAACTATTCAAAGTTTTTCCCCAATAAAGTGGTATCAGAATTTCCTTTCAACAAGATGATTATTTAGGAAATTTACTCTTGTCTCATCCAAAAATGGTAGAATTTTGAATAAATTGTCCTGAAACACTAGTGGAGAGTCCTTCAGTAAATGCACCAATCAAAGGCAATTTCTTCAATTTTTCGAGGAGTCGTCTTTGGTAATTATTTTTTAATTTGGAACCCTTTCATTTCAGCTCTCCTTCATTTTAAATGCGATTCGATTTTATTAGAGGTGGTTCCGCATTTAATGGATATCGATTAAATGCAGTTGTATTGTATAACCACTTTTAATGGGTTATCTTTGTTTTTTTTGCCCAACTAATTAAGCCCTACGGTTTCACATCTCCTTTCTCTTTTTTCCTTCTCTTTATTTTTTATCCTTTTCCTTTCCTTGGTTGTGTAGCCTCCTTTCCTTTTTCATTAACCGCAACTCTTCTTTCCTATTTCCTTGGTTGTGCAGCTCCCCTCCTTTCCAATGCCCACTTTTATTTTCCTTGTTCACCACCATACTTCTTTTGCAGAAGGAAGCTAGTTTTTTTGTGGGTTGTAGAAAATGAGAGGGAAAATGGGTCGCCAGGAGCAAATTGGATAGGTAAGTATAAAACAAGAAGGGCATGTTAACACCCTTTCATTTTCGTATGATTTTTGCAACTTAGATTTGAAAAAAATTTGCCCCCAACATTTAAATTTGTATACACTGGTAAATATTTTAAAGAATGATGAAGGTAGTTTGATTATGGTTCTAAATTCATAGCTGCATTCGGAACTTGATTAAAGGCAATTAATCGTTTCAAGATTAATGTGGTCCTAACCTAAATCCGTGGGGTCGTAATCTACTTTTCGAGAGATCAATAAACCCGTGGGGTGCTGAGAAGATCAAAGATAGAAATTAATGAGTTTCTCCCATGCTCACTACTAACTTCTATAGAGTAGCTAGTGGCAAGTTCAAGGTCGTCCACAGAGAAACTAGAATTTGAAAGTTAACTGTGAAAAACCACAATTGGGCATCACTCTATGTGTGTCGGGAATACCTAGTGCTTTAAATATATAATCAGGTTTTTTTCTCCAAACAACTAACAAGCCTGCAAACAGAGAGAATTAACCATACTTTACTAGTCTTGAGGATATTTGTGTAACATGACCTATCGATGACTTTGATCCTAGATTCTATAACATGTAAGACATATAACCCTATCTCATGCCTATGTCACATAGTGTGGAGATGGGTGGAATTCCAAATGTCTATCACACAAAGGTTTGGCTCCACTTAAAATCTAACATATCGCCTCTGTAATTAGGAAAATTACATCGATGGGTATTATATTTTGATGACCCTTGGATAGTCATAGCATCGCAACCTTGGCTGATGGTCGATTTTCCATTTGGGTGAGGTGAAGCACGACCGCTTGGGTCATGATACCTCTCCCTCGAAGAGAGGAACCCCTTCGAATGGGGTTAACTTGTGGAATCGAGTAACCAGGGGAAGTTTCTTCATTGTTAAGGGGATGACCTAGGTAAGAAAATGTGGAGCCACTCCTTGTGCGTGAATATCCGGAGGATTGGAGCCTCTCGGATGTCATAGCCCCAACTTTTTTTTGCCTTGAAGTGCAAAGCTTTGTTCTTCTTTTGGGTGGCTCGGGACCCTGAAGCCTCACATTTCTTGTCCTTTTGTCTCGTTGAGCTACCTCTCAGCTTCGTCATAAGCTTCGCCATACTTGGGATGTTTTAGAAGCCATCGGCTCTTCATGATATCTACGGTTTCTTTAAGGTAGGTCTCAAATTCATCAACAAAGGCGGGAGTGATTATCCCAAGCCAAAGGCTATACGCTCGAAGACTATCCTCATAGGTTGTATATGTGTTTTATGCTCACAAACATCCCTCTCGAGCATGTCCTTCTCTTGGTAAGCGCCCAGGAAGATTTTCTTGATCTCTTTACCATTTTCTACAAGAATCACATGCGATCTTGAAGCTCTTGGTTTATATTTTTCTAGCTCTCAAGCTTGAAGTTGGTCATTCGAATACAACTACAATGGAAGTTTACATTGTCTGAGTGTTTCTTAGCCCCACGGTGGTAGTGCTCGATAGCTGCATGAGAATGAGAGGAGGATGCTTCCCTAGAGGCCTTGAAGGCCTCAGTGGCATTCAAACACTTTTGGATCGAATCGAACCTACGTCGGTGATGATTTTGGCAAGGATCTTACGGTGCCAATTGTAAAGGAGCTTGTGGTCGTTGACTATCCCATCATTTGCGGTAGCCATAGTGTTCCTCTCAACCCTTACACTACAAAGGTCATTGAGGAGGCCCTTCTGCATCTAATGGCGACCACTCCGCCATAGGTCAAGTTCTTTGTGTGAAGCTTGAAACTCATCTTAGAGGCGAAATGCTCTACACCAATACCACCTGGAAGCTATACAATGGTCCCATTCCCAATCTTCAATCTCATGATACCATTTCTTCATCACCTGGAAAAAGAAATCGAAGATGGAACCCCTTCGAGTATAGGAAAGACAGTAGGGCACCAGAGCTAAGTTCTACAAGATGAAGAAAAGTAAAAACTCATAAGTAAGGAAAAATATTTTTCATTCATAGCAAATAGGAATTACAAGGGATAAATCTCGAAGGTAAATTCCTAATAGAAGAATTCATACATCGTTGTTATTCCCTACGCTATGATTAGCCACGCGGTGCTAGAGGGAGTAGGCTTGAGTTTGGGCTTAGGTCAACTTGAGGATCCGGTATCTTCCACTCTTCATCCTCATCCACCTCGAGGCTAAGAATCTCCTCGGAAGTAAAAAAAAAGTGGTTTGAAACTTTCAAGTGCTCGGGGAGGGGAAATTTGATACCCCATCCTAAATGGACTTCCACCATAGATGTTCTAGCTGGGAGGGGTGAAAATTCTTCTTGTGCACGTCCACCATAGTAGTGTATTCAGTAGAAAGATCTTTTTCGATGGTCATGGATAGAATGTTTTGAACAACTTCGATGCAGGTCTCAGACAATGATTCAAAGAAGCGTCTGAACCCCTGTGTTTTGATCAGCCTATTGGTGTAGGCTTCAAGCATAGAGGTATGTTGTTCGACGGAGCAAAGCCTTTCAAGCCTAGCATTCTAGCTGGACAGAGACTTGCACACTCATCCGCCTCTAGCAGTTTCTCCCAAAGCCCCTTTACTTCCACATCATGATTAGAAGCCGCATTCTCGAGGGTCTCCTGAAGCTCCTTTAATTCCGTCTCATGACCAGAAATAGCCTTCTTAAGGGTCTCCCAAAGTTCCCTCACCTAGACTTTGAGCTCCTAAGCACAACTGGAAGTGGCCTTAGACTCCTCGGTCTTCCTTGCCTTAACCATGAACTCTTGAAGGATAAAGTCTATGGTTCCCATTGTAGAAACCACCCTGGGGGTCGTGACAAGTGGAGATCAAAGGAACCCGGGGATATGAGCTACCCTCCCCCGCATCAGCCCTAGAATGAGCGTCGGGCTTGGAGAAATGTTGGTCGATGATCTTCTGTCTCCGAGGGGAGGGGCTAGGAGATGTAAATCCCTCGCGATTCTATTTGGCTCCAATATCATATTCGTTGGGGGAGGAGTGAACAGGAGGAGATTGACACATGAAGGGAAGATGTCTTGGCACGATCTTCAGTGAGAGATGGAAGAACCATCTCCTTCCCTTCCTTAAACTCAACCAGGTCGTTATTGAAACCCATTGAAACAACAAGAAATAAAGGTGAGAAAATGAACATAGAATTGCGATGAAAATGTAAAGACAAATCTTGAAATGACGCAAACACCTTCATGCAACGGAGAGGTACCCTTCAAGGAGGCCTCTGTCCCCTCAGTAGCATCTAGGGGTTACAGATCGACAGCAGGGGGATCATCATCCCATTTTAGTGTGGCAAGCTTTGAAGAGCCATTACTAAAAAACAAGGTCATTTGAACCAGTAAAAATTTAAATGAATTTCTACCTGTCTAAAAATTCACAATTGCACCGGTTGACCGGATGTTATGATAAATGGCGGTTTGGTGTGTAACGATGCACTGGTAGTTTTTGTACCGGTGCATGAATCAATGTATGTAAAATGTATATTTTGTTGAATAAATAAGTTCCACACCCTTACCAGAGTTTCTGGTGTAAGATAGTGGTGCTATTGATGTCCAATGCACCAGTCAAAGTTTTATCGGTAAATAGTTTTCCGAGCAACTGTTGATTGTTGGTGCAAAAAATAAGGATCATGCACCGGTAATGTAAATTACCGGTGGAGTGATCCAAATACAGTGGAAATTTCCCCTAAAATTTCCCTGGTCTGGTTTGTTATCGGTGTTTAGACATGTTTTATGATGTCGTATCATTTGCACCGGTATTTTTATGAAATTACTAGTGTATATCATGCATTTAATGCTCTCCTACCACCTTTTTTGGTGGGTTAAAATTGAAGAAATGGGGAAGAAGACTTCATTAATGGCTTTTTGAGGGTTGTTGAAATTATTGAATGATCTCCTATGAAGACCCTTAAAGGTACCATTTTTTTTAATATGTTGATGTATATTATTTATTGTTGGTTTTGGTATGAAGAATATATATATATATATATATATATATATCTTGTGAGTTTGATCATCTTAAGGTGATTGGTATAGCATTGTTGATAGTAGTTTCTCATTTGTCTTCATGGTTGATGTAGTTAATGCTTTGGTTATTGATTGTCAGGTTGTGGTATGTATTATGAATGTGCTAAGTTTAATTCGGAATGGTGTATGTTGGGCACTAATGATCTATGGAATATTTGTACGTGGGAATGAAATTGTATTGTAATTAATAGTGTGGAATTTTGATTGTTGCACATTCATTGATGTGTAGAGTTGTATAGTGCCATCGAGAGGTGTAAGCATGTGTATTCCAACGTTAGTAGGGTGAGCGAAGAATATGTTGGTTTCGTGGATGAGTTTCTGGAGCAAGATTTTAGTCGGGAGAATCGAATATTGTATCCTTGTCGTGATTGTAGAAATCAAAATCGTACTGACAATAAGGAAATGCGGAGACTCCATTTGTATAGCAGGGGGTTTGCAAAAGATTATGTCGTGTGGATGTTTCATGGGAAAAATACCCCCGGAGATGGTAGTTAGTAGTGAGGGAGAGTGTTTCGGAGATGAAAAATTAGATGACATGGGCGAGGAAGTGGTTGATGAATTCAAAGGGAGGCTGAGGTTTTGGAAAACTTTCTAGGTGAGAAGAATAGGTCATCATATCCATGTTGTAAGAAGAAAGACACTGTCATATCATATTTGATGGAGTTGTTAATTTGAAAGGTTTTGGTTCATGGAGCGATACAAGCATGAATAAATTATTTATGTTTCTGAATGAGAAGCTTCAGTCCAGTAATGGTATACCAGATAACCTTTATGAGGCTAAGAGAATTTTGTATCTGATGGGAATGGAATATGAAAAGATACATGCTTCTCCAAACGGTTGTGTCTAATATAGGGGTGAGTTAAAGGATAAGATTGCTTGTCCAGTATGTAATATTTCCTGTTACTAGAAAAGGAGAAATGTGACCTTCGGTAGAAAGCTTGTTGTGTCGGTGAGGAGGCGGGTGCTGGGAAAATGTATGTGGTACATCCAGATTATTCTGAGGTTGAAAAAGTCATTTAAAAATGCTAAGGATGCAAAGAACTTAACGTGGTATGTGGATAGGGGAGGTTGTGAAGATGATGAGATAATTCGTCACCCGGATGATGCAGGCCAGTGGAAGAATTTTGATAAGATGTATCCAAAGTTTGCATCCGAACCTAGAAATTTGAGAATGACTTTGTGTATTGATGGTATGAACCCTTTCGGTAATATTTCCTTGAAGTATAGATCATGGCATGTAATGCTTGACAATTACAATCTCCCCTCGTACTTGTGTATGAAAAGGAAATATGTTTTG
>JAULKK010000010.1:7046042-7070540 GCA_032355705.1 Rubia peregrina
TGACTTTATAAGCCAAAAGCATTTGTTTTTACATCTCATACCTCCTGTCATTAATCCTACCATTTTTCTTTTTCTTTTTCTACAGGATGCTCAAATTGATGAAAGGAGACAAGACAGACTCATTTGGAAGCTATACCTGAAGGGTAATTTTACTTTCTCTTCAGCATATTACTTGAGTAACAGCAATCAAGGTAACTCCGCAGCTTCTACAAGAATCTGGAATCCTAGGATGCAGGAAAAAAATCAATCTTCATGTGGAAATTAACAAACGCTTTACTGCCCTTTGATGATGTTTTGACTTGGATAGGTTTTAATATTCCTTCTAAATGCATAAACTGTTGCCATGAAGACACTATTGAACATGCTTTTAATTTATGTCCTCTAATCTTATATGTATGGGATTCTATACATAGGATAGTAAACATCCCAATCCTTATTTTTTATAACTTATGAGACAGTCTATGCTCATATTGGAACTTCATTGATTTATCTCCCTTACATACAAATGTGGTGCATTTTATTCCAAGTATAGACTGTTGGTTTTTTTATGGAAAGCTAGAAATAGGAAGATCTATGACAATATACCCTTTAATTCTGTGCATATAATCTCTAAAATAAAAAAACATATCTTCCTATGTTACTCTGTCATGCCTTTTCCTAAGAGAAATACAAGAGATCAATTTTTGGAGCTAAATGAAATAGTTCCAAACTTCAGATCACCCCCTCCTAAACCAAAGATCATGAAAGTGTTGTGGCAAAAACCTCCTCATACATTTCTTAAGATAAATGTGGATGCCTCATGGTCAAAACATACTGCGTGAATATGTATAATCATTAGAAATGATATGGGAGACTTTATCACTGCTAGACATGAAAATCTTAGAGCTGCATCACCTCTTCATGCCGAGCTAAAGGCTATACATTGGGGAGTCTTATTTTCTCTTTCTCTGTCTCAGAACTTTGTTATTGAATCGGATTGTGCTAATGTTGTTAGAATGGTAACAAACCCTGATTTGGCACACTGGTGTTTGTATAATTATGCATATGAAATACACCATCTTATTGGCTCTAATCATATTGCACACACATTTAGAGAAGGGAATACGGTTGTTGATGCTATCTCAAGAATGGATATAGCAGATTCTACCATAAGCTGGTCTAAATTATTAGATAAAATCAAAGGACTTGTGTTGTTGGATAAGCAACAAGTCCCGGATATTTTATTTCAGTTTTCATCATGAATTCTAATGGATACTGCTGATTATATGTTGTTACACACAAGTGATGTACAACGATGCAATCCTGATGATTTTTTTTTCAACCACTGGAGCTGTTTTTCCTTTTTGGTGGATCTTGCGAATCAATGAGCCTGCTTTACAGCTGCTGCTACTTCTCTGGACTTTATTTTCTCAGAACTGGAACACTGCTTTGGCTTTTGAGGAACAATGCTACTTTCTGCACTTCACATGATCACTGCTACTCTTCTGCATATGATAAGCATTTTTCCTTTTGGACATGGAGCGAAACGGACGCGGCTTCGTTGCTGCAGTTTTTTGGGCTATCATATAGATATGACTAAGTTTTCATTAACACTCTCGCTGCTTTACAGCCGTGAAGATAAGATTATCACCTCCAATGGGACAACAACATCAACTCAATGGTGATAACTAGTTCATAACTAGTCTTTTGAAATACTTTTCAAAGTATATATATAGGAGTTACAAAGTTTGCATTTGAAGTCTAGCCAATCTAATATCGACATGAGGGGTGGAGTTCTTATGATTGGAAACACTTCAACGGAAACGTTGTACTAATTTCTGACAACTTTGTAATTATACTCTTTAACATACTTATTTTTTGGTTTGGGCCACCTAATATATGCCCTCCATCTCTTGGATGGTTTAACATACAAAATTTAATGAACCCAAACCACCAAGTTTTTACCCAACAAAAAAGGTGGGAATGTGAGCATTTAAGGCACATGTTATACCGATTTGTTCACCAACCAACCGGTGCTAAAATGATTTTTTACATTGCTAGCACTAGTTCCATGCACCGGTTCATTCAATTTCTTCACAAAACTGGTGCACAAAAACACAATTTCCACAAATCCAACCTCGGCCACAGGTAAATATCATCGGTTATGCACAATTATTTTACCAATTGATGCTAATTTGGCCTCCAGGCACTGATATTTTCATATTTCGGTAATTTCGGTTCATATAACATTTCAGCACCGATTTCTACCATCAGGTGCTACAATAGCAGTGTCTATAGGGTGTTTTCCAATAGTGAAAGTTACTGCCATTGTTTTAAATGTATTTACATAAATTAACTTTTAAAAATATTTAATCATTAATAATTTATATTATATATATATATATATTTATTTAAAAATGATTTAAAAAGTCAATATAATGAAAATAAATATGAAAATCTAATAAAATCTTACTTTTTAAAGTAATATAAAAAATCTCACTTGACATTTTAGCCTTTTTATATTAATCCTTTTATATTAATCGAATTTACTTCCACAATTAATTAATTATGATTAAGGGCAAATACAACTACTTTATTTTTTTTGCAAATACAGCTACACTGAGAGCATGTACAGTGGGAATTTCAGAGTGGTTTCAATTAGAAACTGAAATCGAACCGAGACTGAAAATCCTCCCATAGTGGGGGGCTCAGAGCGGGCTGCATTTACTGAGCTCACCCCTTGGTTGGAACTCAATGAGCCCCCAATTTGAAAAAATGGCAGAGGCCACGTGAGGATGACCCAGCGCATCAGCGCTTTTCTTTTTCATTCATAGCATTGTCATGTGGTACCAGCTGATTGGGCCATGTGACATGTTGTGGCTGGTCCCTTTTTTTGTTGACTTGGCGTGGACACGTGGCCCAATCGGGTGGTGCCACGTGTCCCAAATACATTTTTTAAATAATTTTTTAAAAATTGATTTGAAATTTTTTTAAAAAATTGAAAAAAGGGATTAAAATTATGAGTTTTATTTTTAAAATTCAAAATTAAATTTTGATTCTTTTTAAAAGTTGAAATTACATTCTTTAAAAAAATATGTAGTTCTTTTTAATTCTGGTCCATGAAATAATTTTTCAAAGATGAAAATAGTTTTAAATAATAAATTTTAAAAATGGAATTCAATTTTAAAATTATAATTGTATTATTAAATTTTATATTTTAATTTTTTTGTAGAAAAAATTATTTAAATTAAATATTGAAGGTAAAATTAATAAGCTCGATAGAGAAAATCAAGTGCAATCTATGAAATAATTTTAACCATTGTGAAGAGAAAAATATAGATGGAAGAGAAACTGATTATTTAATGAAGTGAAAAAGAAATAGCGATTTCAGATCAGTTTTACGGAGTATTATAGTCTGAGGGAGTAATATTGATGGGCTGAGTCAGTAGTCAGTTTCCCTAAAATAAAATAACAAATTATTCAGACAGGCAATTCTCTGAAAGAAAAGCAACGGAAAAGAAGCGAACAAAAGAAAAAAAACAAAAATTACGAACGGCCAAAGTTCCCTCTCCGAATCCAATTTCCGGCAAAATCCAATCCACCCAATAACTAATCTATCTCAAATTAGCCCCTTTGCGCGCTAATCGACGACCCATTTGAATAAGAGTAGCCGTTCTCTGAAGTTTTAATTCTCCGTAACAAACAATTTAGTGCATTCTTCATAAGCAACCCCAGGTGATCCAGTTGGTTTTTCCGGCTAAATTCCTTAAATTTGAGATCTTGGGCCAATCTGGTTGGTTCCTGCGAATTTGGGCATCGGTGTTCTCTTCAATTCAGGTTATTATGCTGTATTGCACTTCATTTGTACACCATTTTAAAAATAATTCTGGGTATCCTTTTCTTCCTAGCTTCTTTATTCGTAATTTTCTGTTTGGATGCTTTCTTCTATGTTTTTAATCCCAAATTGGAAATGTGAAGTTATGTGCAGTTGAGTTCATACCTTATGTTTTGTCCTTAAAAGCTGCGCATTTTATGTTGTTCCATGTTCATTTATTGATATTTTGCTCTATGTATGTGCCGAGTTTTGGATATTATTGCATCTTACACAATCTTTGGTAACTTGATTAGGTTAGTGTCTGTCGATCAAAATGACAGATGAGCTGCTGATCTTAGTCTGAAGATGGGGTTATGGCTGTCTGATTAATGCAGTGGTAGTTAGAATGAGTAGGTCTCCATCGTTTTCTGTTAGGTCAGAACCTGATGCACACGTTGACGAAAAAGCTTTTCAGCAATGGGCTCTTGCCTTTTGCATTATTAGGTTTGATCTTGAGCAAGGGCAGCTTGTTGAAGAGTGTTATCCACCAGGTTGTTTGTCCCATAATGAGGAGCTTGAAGTAGCATTTAGCTCCTTCCCGGATTCTGTTTCTCAACACCACAACCGAACTAGCATCCATGATTGCATTTTCTTTTTTAGGCTAAGGAGGCGGGAAAATTCGCGAGTTGAGAAAGTGGTCTCTCATGAGATAGTTGAAGTAGATACAGAAAATGGAGTGGAGAGAGATAAGATTCCCAAGCAGTTGGATAAAGCTCAGCCAAGTAAGAAGCCAAAATACTTATATGGCTTTGTGTTTAATAGGCAGAGACACGATGAAAGGTTGAAGCGGGGTGGTGAACAGAAATCTGTGGTGATCCTCTCCCACGTACCATATACTGGTGTATTTAGACCGCTGTTACAGATAATGGGTCCTTTGTATTTTGACATAGGGAAAGAGGCTCTTAATTATATTGCTGCTGCTGTATCATCCTGGCCTGCTCCATTGCCTGGTCAACTTATGGAGCTTTCTATTGGAAATGCTATACTTAAAGTGCACTTGCCACCTGCTCATAGCTTACCTCTGGATGGTGGAGTACTATTTGAAGAGTTAACTTCTCCTATTGCTCCTTTTCTTCCTTCTAATCAATCTGTGCCTCAAGGTCTTTTCCACGATTCAGATATTTTTGGCATATATCGGGGGATTTTGATGCAACTTTGGAGACTATGGGAATTATTACTCACTGGGGAACCAATTCTTGTTATAGCTCCAACGCCTCCGCAGTGTTGTGAAGCTGTTGCTGGGCTGGTTAGTCTGGTTGCTCCTCTCCATTGTAGCATCGACTTTAGGCCTTATTTTACCATCCATGACCCTGATTTTGCCCAACTGAACTCACTTCAGGAAGGTGCAACTTTCCCCCCTATGATTTTGGGCGTGACAAATCTCTTTTTCTTAAAAGCTCTTCGTGCTATTCCTCACATTGTCTCAGTTGGAATCCCTGGACCTAATGCGAATCGCCCTGCTATGTCTTCTCGCGGTCTTGATGGCCGGGAAGTTTCTGGATTGAGGAAGTTTACCCCTTTAAACATCTTGAATGCTGTAAAATTGAGGAGGGACGGTCCACTTTCCCTCATGACAGAACACAAAGAAGCCATTTGGTCCAGTTATGCCGCAATTACAAAACCAGATACATCTATCTTGAACAGGCTAATTGATGCAGGGATGTCACCCAGGGTTGAAGAATCAATGTCAGTTGTTAACAATGAGATACTCCGTCGTCATTTCTTGGAGTTAACTACAAACTTTCTAGCCCCGTTTGGTCCATATTTCAGGACCAACACACCTTCTGAAGGAACGTCCCCATTTCTGGATCCTCCTCATCTCCCCTATTTTGACAAAGAGGAATTCTTGTCTAGCTTGTCTGCCCGAGGCCCAGGGAAATTTCTACTGAAGAGAATGAAATCCAATTGGCTAGATTTATACAGGTAAACACAGTTTCCATTCACTTTTTGGTGTCTGGGCACCGTCCCGTCTTCTTTATCTATAAAATCCTATTTGCCTGCTAAGTTCACCTTTTAATGTCTGTTTTAATTATTATTTTCTTTGCTTTCTTTAACTTCTTTTTCTGTCACTTCTTGAGGTTGTTTCCACCTTTTTACATTCTTATTAGTAGTGTTGTTTATAGTCATCATGAGTTGTACCATCACAAAATCAGATGGTCGCTTTCTACTGGTTTTGAGACAATTTACATATCTTTGTAGGCGGTTCTTAAGTGGACAAAACTTTTGGCCTTGGTTTAGAAGGAGGCGTGCTGTAGCTGAACAAGAACAACTTAGATTATGGAGGCAAGTGAGAATGAAGACCGATATAAAGCCATATCTATCAATGTTGTCTGAGGTTGAAGTTGTTGATTCCTTCAATGCTATTGAAAGACATCTTATTGGTGAACAGAAGGTTAGTACTTTTCTGCATTTAAGGCTGAGTGTTACTGTAGTTTCTGCTCATCTACTAGATTTTATACTCTTTTTATGTGGCTGGTTTTTCGGTTAACAGAATCAATTGGACTGGGCTACATATTGCCTTGCTGCAAGGTTGAACTTTAGCCATGTATCTCCGCAGATGCAAAGTATTGATTCTATAAGACATCAGAAGTTATCAGCTATATTGTAATGCTTTCCACGCATTTAAAATGCTGTGTAGCATTAAACATGAGTATACTGAAAACTTGTCACTGTTCTTCCACAAAACATATTACATGGTCAATTATTTTCTCTTTTGCTTTATTTTAAATTGTTTATTTAGCAGTTCCATTCTATTTCATTAGCAACTCAAACATTCACGTTGTGCTTTTGACCCAGAAATGGGTGACTCTGTGGGCCAAAATATTGTGTTGCATAAGATTGTATGTACTAGTTTCAACTGAACACGGTCGCGATATATCTTTATAGCCAACCCCACATAGTGGTATGGGGCATAGTTGTTGTAGGTTGTATGTATCAGTCATTTTTTCTGGAGTTGAATTTGCTCTATTGTTGGCTCAGTTCGACAACATACTATAGTATACTACAGTATATTTATTTGTTTTGTGTGCTCCTACGATATTCTGCTAATGTGATTCCTGAATCGAGTATCCAGTAGGCTACATTATACAGAAAATTGTGTATGAATTATTGTATGTGTGGGTTTGGGGCAAATCATGTGCTTCCATCTGTGCAATAATTTTTCACTTTTCCATAAAAAAGCTTGCACGTAAACAAGTATTGAGTAGTCAGTGATTTATTGGACACATGGCAACACGTAGTTCGCCCCACATCTACACATACACAACTTTCCGTACATAAATCTGTTTTTGATTTATCGCATTTTTCTGAAACAGCCGTCTTGTAGCAGTGATGTAGACTTTGAGGCTGCTGAGAAATTGAAGGGCGATTTGTTGGCTTTGTTCAATGAGCTTCCAAAGGATGTGCAAGAACTTCTTCTTATGAATCCCCAGAGAGCAGCTCTTCTACAGGGCGGTGTGTTATTCTCCAAAACACCCAGTTGAAAGCAGGAAATTTCAGGAATATCTGGTCAATCTAGCCCTTGTGATGAAAAGTACCAGAAGGATGTCGTAACTGGATAACATCACATACGTAGCTTCATCGTCTTGTTTGATCTGGAGTTGTGACTGTGGCCGCCGGTCTCCTTCTAGGTTAATTAAACTGCTACTTCTGAGTTTAAGGGATTTTGAAACATAATATCTATTTAATTCCATAACTTTTTTGTCCAGATTAACTGTGGCTCCCTGCGTTTGAATCAAGCTATGACGACTGAAACTGAGATTCCTGAGAGTGATTAGTCATCAAATGGATCTGAAATGCATTCCAAGAAGAGTAAGTGAAGAACATAACTTCCGCTCATTACCTCTTACACGTGTGTAGTAAGTATAAGGCGGCCTAGGGATACTCCCCGCAACAATCTGTACTGCTGTCCTTTAAGATTCTACTGCACTGTTTACATTTCAAATTCTCTCAATCGTCTATAGGAGTGTATTTTCAATTTTCCGTAGGCAGGAAATGAAGACTAATGCGAACTAATCCCATGTAAGACCATCTTTGTTAATTAGTACATACTGATCTTAAAAGCGATGCTCTCCTGCCTGTTTTTTACAGATGCAATGAGAACTTTTGCCCTGAATACTCATTACCGGCCACTCTACAGAATTGTCGTATTTCAAGTTTTCGACTGAATTGTTGTATTTCAAGATTTCGACTGAATTGTTGTATGTCAAGGTTTCGACGAGAAAACCCTGAGAATGAACTCAAGGGTTTGTTGCCTGCTAGTGACAGGGAAATCTTGTTTGATCCAAAACTACCC
The DNA here is from genome assembly GCA_032355705.1 of Rubia peregrina. Classification (NCBI taxonomy): domain Eukaryota; kingdom Viridiplantae; phylum Streptophyta; class Magnoliopsida; order Gentianales; family Rubiaceae; genus Rubia; species Rubia peregrina. The sequence goes on from JAULKK010000010.1 coordinate 7,054,190, forward strand.
ATTCTTTGACAAGATGGCTCTCTTTTTCTTGGTGAAAAAATAAGTGGCTTTAAGGCTGAATGGAAGGGAAGGTTAATTGGTGGTCCAAGGGGCTCTAAACAAGAAATGGATCAATTGGATGAGATAGCAACGTTGATTGACATGGATATGAAATAATAATGCATTTGGTATATATGGAAAACCATGCATTTTATGGTCAATTTCACAATTGAAGAAAATATCTGGTTTTTTTGGGCATCACAAATATCCCTCTCTCTCATTCGGTCAAGTGGTTTTGTATCCATGCCTCTCTCTCATCTCACTGGCTCTCTTTCTGTTCATTTGTTTGTTGTGGGATGAGACATTCTCATTACAGACTACAAGAATAGAGATTGGTGTAAGACTTGTAATTAAAAAGACGAGCCAAATACATAACAGATAAATTTATATTTACAGTGAAACTTTTATCTTTGGTGTATTATTTGCGTGGATAGTCTTGGTATCTACTAACAAATGTTGCCAAATTCTGATGTGAAAGTTTGAATTGATGAGATATAAGAAAAGTTGAGCAGTGATTATAATAAGTGGAATTGACATCCAACATAATTAATCTCTTGCAATAACGGATCTATTGCAAATATTGCAAGGATATTTAAATTACTTGTCAACCAGACTAACTGTCTGTAATATTACAGAGTAGCAATCCAATAAATCTATAACATCGCCCTCAAGGATGTTAACTCGCTACCAATTGGCAGAGAAGAGTGTACCATTTGTACCATCAATATCACTATGCCATGCAGGGATCTTCAAGAACTGTAGCACCATTTGATCCAAAACACGATCTATGTTGTCCAAGCTGGAAACACCTTAAAAAACATAGATCAAGAAATAAGACTCCTAATAGGGAAACACATGATCTGTAAAATCATATCGAACAAAATACATCGACATGAACATTTAAATTGACTGATTATCATTAACACAACAATCTAATCTATCAAGTTTAAGAACAATAACAATGTATGGAGACAAATCCATAATTATTCAATACAATAAATATTAAAAGAATATCAAGAATAATGTTTCCCTGTCTTTCCATGATTATGGGGAGATGGGGAAACGAAAAATTCAAGAAGAAAAACCTTTGGAAAGAGAAGGGGAGAAGGGTGGCGGCCGCCTTAGCGTTTAATTCGATAGTTATCTTTTAATTATTTATAATACTATATAAAATCATACATAATATATATTCAATAAAATGACATTGATCCGAATACAATCTACTAATCTAAATTAATGGATCTACTAATGATAAAATAATCAATACACGTATTTGTCGAACATAGCTTTCTGGCACACAGCGGAGCCCCCACTGGCTTGCACCACCACATCTGTAGCGGGTTTGGAGGGCAATGCTTCTTAGACAATACCTACTTCTGGGCTATTAAAGAGTTGCGCTGTAGTATGACTTCGTTGGATGAAAGAAGAGTTTTAGATTAACTTGTTTAGTTGTTTTTATGTGTTTAGGTGTACAATTGGTACTCTCGCGACTCCGGCGATATTTAGATACTATCCCGTTGCATTTATTGGAGAAATCCAATTCCAACCTCAAAAAAGGTTCACAAAATGATAATTACGGAGTTGTGGCAATCCGGTGTGGATAAATCTGGCCAACTATCAATAAAGATGGAAGCATGCAGTACCGAACTGCTTCAAAACAAAACGGACCTGACCTCGAAACTTCTTCAACATGCTACTCATCGATGATTGGAGAAATCCAAATGTAGCCTCTTCGAACTACAGAGCTGTCGCAACCCGATGAAGACAAATTTGGAGGCGCAAGTCGAGTTGCAGATTGCCAATATGGCACATTAACCGGTCCATTTGTTGGAGGCTCACCCCATAATGTGTGAGCCAAATGAAGTGTTTAGTAACTTTATCAGATTAGTTATAATTGTTTGTTAGGGGTTGTGCGACCTCAACCTAAAACCAATTTGTAACGATCTTGCAGTTAATGAGAATTTACGCATATTTTTTTTTAAAGTCAATTTAAACATTAATGATTAGTAGGCAACAGTACTCCTAAGAAACCTTTTGTTGATGATGCAGTAACCCTAGTACTAGTATAACACTTCCTCTTGTTCTCCCTTTTGAAATCACATATCCCGGATGAAATTGCAATTTTATTATTTGACAAATTAACACTGTTAAAATTTTACCACGTATTTGAATAAATATATAAAAATAATATTATCATATGTGATATTGTTGGATTCGTCGTAATAACTAGTTTCTAAATTTAACTTTTTATTTGTTGTTATTATAATTAGTTAAACGTATTAATGGTCAAACATGTTTCTTGAAAACCGTGAAAAAATTCTATACCATTTAAGCTAGGACGGAGGGAGTATATGTTTTACACTAAAGGTAAAATGAGTGATGAAAGTTGTATTGAGAAGGTAAAAAATAAATTGAGTATATGAAAATAATTTAGAATTTGATAAAAAGAGAAGGCAGAGTCTTGGGAGAGACCGTCTTTCCATAGACTTATGAAAAAGTGAGATTAAATTAGAATAATAAAAGGTAAAAAGCTTTAGTTGCAATATTAAAAATTTATTATGCAACGTGCAGTAGTTATAAAATTTATAACTCAATTCATGCAATTCGAAAAAATTGTCTTCATTTCTTCTAATTTACAATTTAAATTTTAGTATTTTCAAAACTTATGAAAAATTTATTTTTCAACCAAAAATGAAATATTTGTTACAAGAGAACCAGAGGGAGAGTTGTACTATAAAATGATGGGCAGACTCCATAGTACAACAATTATTGTTTCATGAAAAACACTCATGATACAACAATGATTGTTTCATGAAAAACACTCTGCGCCATATGTTCCATATTTGTGTCTTATCAGTCTTATTTTGTGTCTCTTTATTAATATCTTACTTTCATTTTTAGTAAAATTTTGAATGTAAAAAAATAAAATAATTTTTTGTTCACAAACTATTTTAATGTTATTTTAATATCTTTTAAAAACCAATTTTTTTTATGGTAAGGCAGAAACAAAGGATAGACCGACTAGGTACAAATGGAGTACTACTAGAATTATATTGGTGTATTACCCAAAAATTAAATATTTCCTTCATTCCTCTATTAATGACACTGTTACCTTAATGAGATTTTTTTTAAATGACATTTTTCATTTTCGATAAAATTCATTCAAATTCATGCATTCATTCTACTTTTTTTCTTTTTACATTCAATTTTACCAACTCATTTTCTTTACCTAAATCCAACACAAATATATATAGTGTCATTATCTGTGGAACGGGTGAAGTATACAAGAAAAATGGAAGTGAGGCGGGGATGCGAAAACACGGCCTACGTAAGGTAGCTGTAATAATAGTATAATAATAATAACAATAATAAAGGAGAGGAATTCGTAAAGATTCTTTGGGACCTCACATCAAATGCCATTCCTCCACTCAATCATTGCAGCGCGTTAAAGGTTGAAATGCATTTTTAAAAGCCACATTGCACTCTCATTTTGGCATCTGCTTTCAATTTTACCTTCATTGCACCAATTCATACAAACCGCATCTTTCTGTTTCCTCTCCAGTTGTAGCAGTAGTGTACCCTCCACCCCCTGACCAAATTACACGCTCCGACTTAAAAATATTTTGGAAATGAATACTGCAACAAATCTGATAAAATATCGCGCAATAGTATTTTTACTTACATATCAATTCAATTTTGTGCTAGCAAGAAATTGATTCCAGAACACCAGAGAAGAGAAAAGAAACCTACATTCATTCATCCAACCATCCATTGTAAGAATTCCTACATGTACACTTGTACTTGGAAATTTTTACAGTTGAAAATGTACAAAAGAGTTTTTTGTCCATGAGCATGACAGTTGACAAAAGAACCCATCCCTCCTCCTTCAACCTCACCACAGGTGGTCCTTTTCCAATTAAGACAATTGTTCCCCACTCTTCTTATCTATCTTTCATTTTTCTTCCTCTTTCTCCTCCCATTTCCAAACCTCAGCATATCAAAATTAGCCTTGGACTCCACAAAATTAACAAACTTCTAACAATTATGTCAGATATATCAGGTTGGAGCAGGGAAGAAGAGAAGGCCTTTGAGAATGCCATTGCCAAGCACTGCAACATTGAGGAGCAATGGGACAAGATGGCCTCCATGGTTCCTACTAAAACCATTGATGAGCTGAAGCAGCACTACCAGATGCTGGTTGATGATGTTGGAGACATTGAGGCTGGACTTGTGCCACTTCCACTCTACAATGGAGATGAGGTCTCTACTTCAGCTAGCAAGGACCATTCCAGCTTTTCGGGGGCTGCATCGGCCGACAGGCGATCAAACTGCGGTTATGGCAGCGCATTTCCGGGGTCGTTTCAGGATTCCGGCAGTCAGGGAGGGGGAGGAGGGAAGGGTGGATCCAGGGCCGAGCAGGAGCGCCGGAAAGGGATTCCATGGACCGAGGAAGAGCATAGGTATTGTTGTGCCTGAGAATAAAGAGTCGTGTTTGTAATACTGTTATTGCTCAGTGAAGAACTGATGGAACTAATCCATGTGTTTTGTTGCAGGCTGTTTTTGCTTGGTTTGGATAAGTTTGGGAAAGGGGATTGGAGAAGCATTTCCAGGAACTTTGTGATTTCCAGAACCCCAACTCAAGTGGCTAGCCACGCTCAGAAGTACTTCATACGTTTGAACTCTATGAACAGAGATAGGAGGAGATCCAGCATCCACGACATTACCAGCGTAAATAACGGAGACGTTTCGAATCATCAGGCGCCAATAACAGGCCAGCAAGCAAATGCGCCACCATCAACCGCTGCAGCCGGGGGTGTCGGGCCGGTCATGAAGCACAGAGGGCAGCCGGGTATGCATGGCCTCGGGGTCTACGGTGCACCGATGGGTCATCCGGTGGCACATCCACCGGGGCACATGGCCTCAGCTGTTGGCACGCCAGTGATGCTTCCTCACGGCCACCATCCGCCATATGTAATGCCTGTTGCATACCCAATGGCTCCACCTCCCACAATGCATCAATGACTCCTTATATTCAGAATTTGTGACATTCTTAGCAGACAATTTTTCAGAAGAAGTTCATGGAAGAAATGGAAATCCTTGCTTGTTTGTTGTATTTGCTCAAACATTCTCATGAGTTTATGGATTTTCTGTACATGCAGGACACAGAAGCATCTAGTTCTATCATGGTCTGATACTTTTTCTTGGTTTCTTTCCATTGCAAAATTGAATTTAACACCATTAAAGTTTTGCCCTTTCAGACTGAGTTCTTAGTGTACACTACTGCCTTGTCCTAATGTCTGGACTAATGTAACAAGCAAAAATAGTTTCACGAAAGAAAATCGCCAGTGAAGCTTAACATCCATATCCGCAAGAATCTAACTTCACTTCGGCAGACTAAACTTCTCTGAATATAACTCCACTAAATTGGATACAAAATTTGACGGACACTAACAGCCAGATCTGCATTTGGAACCTTTTGCTCGAAACTGAAGCTGCTTTGACAGGTTGCTGTAGTATAACCACCTCTTCGGCCCCCATTTCCACCAATGGGGAACAAACACCTTTCGTCTCCTTTTTGCTGGTTTACCTGCATTTTGGCACTCGTAAATTATCTATCATTAGAAACACAGATAATGAAATAATCGGCCACTCAAACTCTTAGCGATGAGATTATAAACGAAGTAATCTGCCCATGAAAAGAATTTCATATAAACCCAAAGCTGCAGACCTCTTTCCAGAAAATAGATAAAATACTTTAAAACACAGTAAGACGATCTTCAGATAACAGACACACTAACCACTGAGGCCCTGAGAAGTCAACAATTCCCATTGTGTCTGCAATTTGAAATAGATCGATTCCAGAGGCCAATATTTCATCTGTATTTTCAGCACTTCAAAAGCTGTTCGCAAACCCGACTTGGAAGGAACCACCTCATCCAAATTACACGAAGGAGCTTCACCAAGTAGGACCTAAACCAATAATAACCAACTTACAGGAAGCCAAAACATTCATAGGACAATATGAGTACTGCATATTCAATTTGAGCTGAATAAGACTACTGGAGTGTAAAAGAATGTCTGCATGCATCGAAGCTGAAATATCCAAAAACAGGACATGCAACGTCTAAATAAAAAATTGCAGTTTAAGGAAAAGAATTCAATCTAAAATGTGGCAGATCATCCTCGGGGTTGATTCACCTGCCTCAAATGCATTTAAAAGCACAAAAACTAAATTGATGTCCAGAAAAATGATATCCTATGATGCAAGAGCAAAGTAACACTACTGCAGAGCTTAGCAAATATTAACTAAAGATGCTCTGACCTTAATTACAGCAGTAGCAGAAGCAGATATCGAACGAAGATTATATCTGGGTAACAAAGATTATAAATTAGTCATGCCATAAAAACATAATTTAGATTGTCATACAATGCCCGAGAAGCATAGAAACCCACCCGCCCTCAAGAATAACAAGCATTTTTCCACCAGATAAAGTACTCAACATTTGCGTCATCTGTGCAAAGCCAGAAGGAGTTACCTACAAGAGGCAGTCATATGGTTCAGATAAGAACTTTTTTAATTATAAAATTGTAGTAAAATCATGTGAATAGGCACTAACATGATCGATTACATACTCCACATTTATCATAGTTTCACAGGAGAAGCTAAAATGCAATCTTTAAAAGCTCAGCCAACATTTCCACCCACAATTTAAATTAACAAAGGAACAAATAAAGTCCCGCTGTTTTCTTTTCTCTTCATGGAATTACAGTCACGGGTACAAAGAGATCACAAATATCACTTGATTTAGTTAGAGAACAAACTTTTGACTCAGCCGATAGCTTCTTATTTCCAATCATGTGGCAACTTGAGAAACTCTTAATTACGTCAAGTAGAGCAAAACAATTAGAAGCCAAACTCTTAGTTAGGTCAAGTAGGGCAAAACGATTAGAAGCCAACATAATGGTACTCAAAGTCAGCAGGTTTGAAAATTACAGCACTTAAGTTATGAAAGGGATGTGAACGTAAGCACGATATTGCTTCACAAGATTTATTAGAGGGCTCATATTTAAAGGAGCAGAGTCACCAGTTCATCTAAAAATCAATTATTGCAAGATGATTTAAGAGCTGAAACCAGTTTTGTTGTAGAAAAATTAATCCAAGCAAAAATCAAAAGAATGCATCTACACGCCTACATTTCATCCGACTTCCAACTCTCACAAGTTATTCTATTTCATAAAAGGTTGACTGGCCAACAATAAACATAAAATTGAAAAGACATTATAGTTTGATATTTGTAAATAACCTCAATTCATGAGAAAATTGCTACAACTGTAACATAATTAGAAAGGCTTTCTTCATAAAAACAATGTATAGGTTGAACACCTTTAAGAAAATCTATATTTCATTCTTAGTAGTGCATACAGTTTAGCTCCACCATGTCCAACTTTCACTGTTTTGACAGCCAAAAAATCAGATATTTTTAAGGAGAGAAAGATGGGTGTAATAGGTAGAGTATTCTTACATCGCAGCATCCAAGGGGATCACCCCTAGCAGCATCAAAACCAGCAGAGATAATGGTAAAATCTGGGGCAAACGCAGAAGCTGCAACAAAGTACACATGAACACAAATTAGAAGATTCAAACTACTTCAGCACAGAATTATCAGAGGACAAATAGAACAAAGAAAAAATTAGCTAACCACATGTTTTGCATTTTGAAAAACTCTTTCTAGGAAAATAAATAATCTTTAACTAGAGTTACACATACAGAGAAGAACAGAAGAGCAGTAGCTTCCCTCCAAGACAGTGTATTCTTGCTAAGTCTATGCACCAAACTCAATATTATGAAGGTTCAGATTTCACTGCACCTTCATAATGATCAGCCATATATTCTAACCTTAATATGAATTATTTTAGCTCCTATATAGAAGTAACTCGAGCCAGAAGCTCCTCAACAGACTTATAGATCTAAATAGAGAATCTAAAATGATCTCACATATGGCGCAATAGACATCACGGAATTCACATTTCACAGTAAAAGGTTGAACAAGATATCTAGAAGTTCAAATTTGACCTAGTTTAATCCTTATTACTGCATTCAGCCATTCACTAAACCTAATCACAGAAGAAGCCTTCTGTTTCATAAATGAGTATGTTCATATATATCTTCTTTCGAGATGCAAGGCAGAGAGAATCAATTTACCAACCTATAGGAATCACAACATGTTGAAATGCGTAAATATAGTCTTTATCACCAACACCCCCGCGACTCCAAGGAACATTTACACAATATCCTTCGGCCCCCATGGTACCAACCTACAGGTGAAAAAAGAAGAAAACTAGAATCATTGACATGATATATATACTGTTGTATAGGGCAAGAGAGAATCATCACTCATAAGACATGAGAGCAGATGCAGTAATATAAATGAGTACCTCATCAGCAGCTCCAGTGCCTGGATAAAACTTCCCATCCTCGTGTCTGTGTAGAGACATGTACAAAACCTACATGAAGAGAAAAGGCCATCATGTCTGTGTATCTGGTGCATATAAAACGTGTAAGCACATTAAGCCATTAGCGTGTGTCAATTGCTTTCACTGGAGTCTGTTATTTGTATGATCCTGATCCTTGCTAGTAGGATCGAGGTAGAAGTGGATCGTGCAGCTGTACGATTCCACCAAAATAGGATTAAATTTGTATAATGTATATGCATTTATAATGTACTTGTTATATATTTAAAAATCATAATTGATATCTAAATAGATATTACTGCATTTACATAGTGTGCATGTACTTGACACTATACTTACATTAATAATTTTTAATTATATATATACACTCTCAACTAAAAAGAAGGGGAGGGGGGAGTAAACACATACTATCATTACAATATCATGTAACATAAAAAGAATTAACACATTTTAAAAAAAACTTAAAGGGTTTTCGGAAAATGAAACTACCATACAATAGAGTGAATAAAAAAGAGAATAGTTAGCAAAATGGATATAAAATGATCTCCAGAAATAGTTTAGTATATAAGAATCGCAACTATACATAATTTATAAAAAAAAAAGAGGACAAGAGGTGCATCCAATTATGTATATATGTTGGCTTGGCAATGTCATATAACCTTAAAATTTGGAAAAGCAAAAAAAAGATAAAGATAAAAGGGGGCTTCTGAGATACACTAATATTTATATTTAAATGACATACCAAATTATGATGTAGCAGAGGTATACATAATGGTATGCAAAGAAAAGAAGAGGTATTAGGGGAAAAAGAGTTCAGAAGGCATTTAAAATCTGGGGTTTGAGAAATATCAGACTGGTGGGGAGGCCTTCAGGCAAGAAATTAACGCACCTACCAACTAAACTACGGATGCACGTGTCAAAAAATGTAAGCACTGTTATTTAACAGAATAGCCAAATTAGAAATGTTCTATTTCCTTTCCAGATAATGTGGGACCAGTTTAACTGAATAGGTCCATTTGCTGAAATATAAATCACTCCAGCTGCTCTGGTTATCACTAAGCACGATATGAAACTACAAAACTTAATTACAACTGCAATAAAAAGATTTACCACAGATTCTAAGTGTCAAGTGAGCAGTGCATGCTTCACGTGAAATTGTAGAAAGGTTGACAAGGGAAATAAGGTCTCATCAGACAAGCTACATGGTTTAATCTGCCTTGGTGGGAACACAAAAAAACAAATTTGACTATGCATGATCAGAAAGATGAAATTTCTCTTTAACTTTTCGACAATGTATCTCTGCAATGGCTGTTTTCTATTTCCCTTTGACTGAATTAATTCCCTAGAGATTTTAAAATCAAAAGGAATGAAAAGGATTAATGTGAAAGAAGCCAGTATATTTCTGATACAGGAGAGGATTAATAAATTAAACCTAAAGAGAAAAAAGTCATAGGAGGAAAGGATAGAGTCGCAAATAGAAAAAGGTTTCTAAAAAGATGAAAGGGTTAGTGCATTAAACATTCATCATTTATGACTTCTGCGTACATATTTGCTGGTTAATCTATCTCCTTTTGCTTCCCAGGATAAGCTTAAGTCCAAATAATACCCAGAATTTACATCAATCAAAAGCATGGCCAATTTAATGCATAATTCTTTGTATCGACTGTTTGTACTTTAACCTTATCCAAGATTACAAGGTACATGACTGTTATACAAATATCTTGAGCTCAGAAATATACACTTTTGCTTTTCTGCATACTCTAAAGGCAGTAACTCAAAGACCTTATTTAAACTAACATCTTCAATCAACAGTATATCCGCGAAAAACTTCATTATGCCAGACCTTTTTGGCCAAACAAGCACAAAGTCAAATTTTTATACATAGCATCCAAGACATAAAACGAACTAGTCCTAGCAAAGAAGCCAATGAGTACAACTGGAATATCACAGGGCAGAGGAATGGAGGGAAAACTCAAGAACAGGTCACCCTCATTCTAAAGATATAATGCATAGAAGAACAAAAATGACTAACCGATTTGCTTTGATTGAATATTTCTTGAGTGCCATTTCCGTGATGTACATCCTACCAGACACAAGAGAAAGGAAATTGGTCAAACCAAGCCATTGTACTTCCAACTTATAGCACATGCTTAAATCATACTACCTCCATCCCAACCAAAGGTTCATATCACCTTTTTGCACGGGCATTTATACATGCTGATGTGGCTAAATTTCAGCCAAAGCTGGGGAATTGAAATGAGTTGCCAAATTTGAGCCACAAATTTCAGGCCAAATAAGGAAATAATCAAAATATGAACCTTTGGTTGGGACAGACGAAAATGGAAAGTAGGAGACAATAAAGAATTATCTAATGATACAGTAGTAAGTGAAATGCCAATACCCAGTCAACAATTAACACCCTCTTAGCTCCCGCAGCTTGAGCAGCAGATGCAGCAATTGCTGCATTGTTGTGGAGACAAAACCCCATTGCTTGTTTCACACCGGCATGATGACCAGGGGGGCGAACCTAACATAAAATGTCAAGGCATGTTGAGCTTATGAAATCACAAACAGATTCTATAGGCTAGTCCAAAATACAAACAATGGACAATGCAGATCCTTACAAGAGCAAAACCATTTCTTGCACGCCCAGAGAATATTGTAGAAGCAAGATCAGCACATACACCTGCAGCAAGCCTGGCAGCAAGAGCTGAATGCCCATTCGCATATGTATCCGGAGTGAAGTAACTGCAGTGCACAAATCCATGTTAATAGAAAGAAAATGAACATTCATAATCCGAAAAATTAAAGGACTCTGTTAGGACAGTTTTTTCTTCTTCTTCTCTCTATTTTTTAATGACTTTTCATTTTATAACAAATAATAATCTTACATTCATCATTTCAAATGCACCATGGCCATCAGGGCATCGTTTTACATTTTAAAAATACAATTAATATTTTTTTGGATGTTATGAAAAACCACCAAAAGCCCGATCAAAACAACCTTAGTTCTTCATGATTGACAAATTGGATAATGCTCAAATGCAAGAGGAAAACCAAAGAAAACAAAAATAATTTAAAAGTAATAAACAAATTAGACTACCTTGAGAGCATGTGACCAGTCATTTCTACAGATGCTACAATCTCCTCAGCATGGATCTAGAAGCTCCAAAAGCAAATGTCAGGATATGAGAAACTCTACTCGGAAAAAAAAATCAGAATGAGCCACAACCATATCAAAATTTGAAAATCATGAAAATACGAACTTAAGTAGTTGCTGATAGCAGCATGTCACATTATGTATAGCTATATAACTCCAAAGGTTATAAGCCATGTTTACTTGACATTCCATGAAACTAAACTTTCAAGAACAAGGCTGCTGTCCATTCCGAAAATATGCAGTAGTGAACATGTAAAAGAACTTCATCAGCAAAATCTCACCATCAGAAGTTCTGCACGCGTAATCTCTCTGGCTAAAATTGGAACACATTTTCCAGGAAATATACCTGCAAAGATCAGGGTTTTCTGAGAGAAGAGAAGTGATACTGACTTTTATGCAGGGCTTGAAGCAAGTGAAATTTTCATCAAGTTCCACATATTTAAAATCACATATATAATGCCTCATTGTGAATGGAGAATTGCCAACCTGCAGTAGCAAGACTAGCAGCAATAGCCCGAAGACGATCAGGCCTTTCTGGGTGGAGCTGAGACTTCATGTCAACCTTTTCAATTACATCAAAAACAAGAAACATAAATGTTAGTGGAAGAAGCAACATGGTCCAGCATCTTTTGATTACAAGCCACATTCAGTACACAATCAAACTACAGTGGGTAAGATTGGGAATAAGACAACAGAATTCAAGGGGAAATCATTTTCATACAAAAAATTATTGACAGGACCTTACACTGCAAAGCATCAACATAACAGAAATCCATCAAATGGTTTGAAAACAGAAAAAAATAAATATACCTTTGATTAAAAAATAAGACATGATCAGACGATAAAAGGAAATTTTCTATTTATATTCCAAAATAGGCAGTAAAACAATGAAGAGCCATTGAACCATACCTCTGCATGAAGCAACATCCTCTCATCATATCCTACTAAAGTGGATTTGATCAAAGCAGCATTTTCTAAACGTGATTCTACATTGACAAGAAACATTGAGGTCAATGCAACAAATAATGAAAATAAAGGAAATTTAGGTACCATTCAAGTTCGCTAAGAAGGAGCCAAGCGTAGACCAATAAATTTCAGCATTCTCAAACATTAAAAGGGAGGGGGGAAGAGGGAATGGGTGCTGAGTTCAAAAAGATATAAACTTAAGGCCTGCCTATCACTAACATCAGATATTAATAGCAAATGATAGAAAAAATCCACTAATAGTTGGATTATTAAAACTCATTCCACAGATTCATTAAAAATCTAATTTGGTTTTACATATTCTTCTTCGAAACTTTATGTATCCAATTGGTTAACATCAGCAAAGATGTTCCACAAAACTGGAACCAATAGATCAATTCTATTAACCTTGGAATGCAGGTTAGTTAAAGAAAAATCACTATCCAGGCAAAGCAGAAGTTCAATATCAAATTCACGATTGAAATAATTGTATCAAGTTAGATGACCAACTATTTGTGTGTCAAAATCTATTCAAAAACATAAGGTTTTACATATTTGCCATTTAAGTGAAGGGTAGTCGAGAAAGAACACTTGTATGTCAATTCATGCATATTGCAAAGAAGTAACAAATCATACAATGTAAATATGAATAATAACATCTTCATGGTCCAAGAAAAGAAGTAGCAGTAAATAAATGTGCTCCAAATAAGATCTTTCAGTCACTAATAAAATAGTTAGTCCCACTTAATAGTAGTCAGGATACAAGTCACTGGAAACTTCCACCAAGCTGTAAAATGTTGGAGCTCGTGCAATCTAGCGAGAGATGATGAATTCAGGCATCCTGCTGGAACTCAATACTAGTACAAAAACCTTATCCTAAGAGTTTAGATATCCATGAGGACTTGAGAGTTGACCAAATTGTTCTCTTCATGGGATAAAAATCTTGGAACCAGCAAAAGAAATTTTAGCAAAGTCATCATCCAGGTTCTCAGACATTCTTTTGCATAAACATACACAGATACACTCAGAACCTATCCTCGTGCTCAAAAATGATGAAAAAATGAATAAATACCAAAAAGATAAAACATACTTTTTTCTTAAATTATAAAGAGAAACATATTCAATAGTTAAGGTTTGTAATAATAACCTTGGGGTCTTGCATTAACTTCTGATCCAATTAGATCAATATTTCTCCCAGGCAACAAGGGAGGGGCAAAAAAACCATGATTAAGAATCCCAGACTCCCTATGCTCTCCACATACCTATACCAAAACAAAAGATAAACTCATCAAGTACCCTTAAAACCAAAACACTTTCTATAGAGCAGAAAATTTGGGAAGGAAAATAATCTGAGTAAGGAGCTTACACAACAATGGATGATGCCATCAAAGTTGAGCATAGTACAGTTGACACAAAACCACTTAAGAACTTCTATTTTATTTTCTAATGGCTCCCAATCACTGTCATCATCCTCCTCATCAAAGTCATACTCTTTGTTATACATATCTTCCAATGTAAGCTCGTTCTGCCTCTTTCTACTTTCCTGCAGCAGTTAAAAAACCAATAAGCTATCATTGCTACAAGCGATCATATAAATGGAATTTGAGTCCTACAAATTCTCATACTTGTAATACATCTGTGTGCATATCGCCAGCTGAATCCTCTGGACACATAATTTCTTTCGTATGCTTGCACTTGCAGTGATTACTCTCAGCTTCCCCATTTGTCAGACGGTTTTTCGTAGTGTCCGAACCCATCTTTTTATCAATAGCTGTTCACCAATATCATTTCTTAAAATGGGAAGGAAACTTCAGAGCAGGTGAAATCCAATACCACAGAAAACGAGGGCAACAAATCTAGCATTATAAGAAAAGAACAATTTCAAATGAATTTCCACCTAAAACATCTCAAAGCAGAAGTCTACCTGTTTTTGGCCCAAATTACATCTAGGTTTTCAGAAGTCTAAATCTTTTTTCTTTATAATAAGTCATGTTAGACACATAAGTAAGTTTGTTATTGATTTCAGCTATATACCTTAAATAGCTCAGCTGAAAATTCCTTGCTACTATGAGATTAGGATTATATCAATTTGTACTAGGTTTTTCATTTTTGTAGCCTTATAAGTTGGCCTTTCACCCTATATACAGGTGTATATTTTAGTGTTACCATGTTTGTTCGGGTGTTTCTTACACTCTTGGCTGATTGGGCTTTAGCATATTTTCATAAAATCATCTGAGGCCAGTTTTTAGGGATTAAAGTCATACTGGAACAACAAAATAATAGGTAGGTGCTTGTTACTTTCAATAATAAATCACTTCTTTGTTACACTTGGAAAACACTTGGGGGTATCAATAATTCCATATCTGAGTTTCATATCAGCCAGACAATTTATAATAATAAAAATTGATATAACTTGAAACCACATAAACAGAAAACTATCATGGAGAGTACACATTCAATTTGACAAAGAATATATCCTGGGGGAAAAACTCCATTTCCTAAAAAAATTATGACCTTGCTTCTTAGACATGAATGCTTGTTTTTTATACTCTCATAATAAAATTAGGGTTGGCATCTAAGACACTGATAGCAATGAACATGCAAGAAAATAAAAAAAAAATGAAGCAGTTAATCAGATTAAAGAATGTTCCATAAGCAACAACATAGAAAACATGGAAGATGCCAGATTTATCGGATTTCTATAGAAAAATCTTTAATTCTCTGCAACTAAAAACTTTCCAACGCAGTTAATGATTTCACTGTTCAATTATACAAAAATAAAACTAACAACAATAAAAATTGAGCAACTTAAAAACGCATTTTACAGTTCAAACAAACTGATCAATTTTAAGCTTTCTTACAGAAAAGCGGAAAAAGCAAAACAGTGAATGGCCGAATTCATCAAGCTTCAATGAATCAAATTAATGATATAAGTTAACTTTACCTAATATTTCATGCCAGTAGATGTGCTCTCTTCGGCCTGTACCCGGAGGAAGACGGTGAACTGAGGTGAAAATGCGTGAAATGTTAGGGATTTTGTAAGAGGGTTGCTATTTGCAGAACTCATTTTACTGTCCCTAAAATATGTAAATTGACTAAGTCCATGTTAGTTTTTTGAAATAAATTATTATTATTTCTTCCATTCAAACTCCAATATTTATTATTTCTTCCATTCAAACTCCAACCCATTTCCATACTGAAATCACACCCAAAAACTTCTCCCAATTTATATTTTGAAGCAATGTGAATATGGAACAAGTAAGTATTTATTTTAATTTTATTTTTGTCTAATTAGAGCACTCATGTAAAGGAATTTTGCATTTTGCCTTTTAAAAATGGTCAGATTTTTTTTAAAAAAATTCGTAGCCAAAAAATCGCCGAACACGTGTTTTGTGTGTCCGGCCCTCTTGGTGGACGAACAGATGTCGTGTCCAGCCCTCTTGGCGGACGCACATTTTGTGTGTTCGGGTCTCTTGGCAGACGCACATTTTGTGTGTCCGGGTCTCTTGGCGGACGAATGGATCGTGTGTCCGGACCTCTTGGCGGACGCACACTTTGTGTGTCCGGCCCTCTTGGCGGACGCGCGTTTTGTGTGTCCGGCCCTCTTGGCGGACCCGCATTTTGTGTGTCCAGCCCTCTTGGTAGACGCACAGTTCGTGTG
Source organism: Rubia peregrina (assembly GCA_032355705.1). Lineage (NCBI taxonomy): Eukaryota > Viridiplantae > Streptophyta > Magnoliopsida > Gentianales > Rubiaceae > Rubia > Rubia peregrina. Next base: position 7,070,485 of record JAULKK010000010.1, read on the forward strand.
TCCAGCCCTCTTGGCAGACGAACATTTCGTGTGTCCGGCCCACTTGGCGGACACGC
>JAULKK010000010.1:7078169-7095559 GCA_032355705.1 Rubia peregrina
CCATTGTGAGAATTTTTGTCTTTTCCTTGGGCAAAAGACACGGTTGCACATGCTCAAAAATAAGAACTAGCAACCCATGTTTGTATAACATAATCCCTCCGGTCCTCTAATTATGGTCTTTGACCACAACTTTTTCCATGGCATGTTTGACCATTGATAACTTTTGTTGTATACAATAACATATATCATGTTAGATGTCCTTGGATTCTTTGTAACATGTAGTTTCTAAAAAGTAAAATTTTTATAATCCGTTATTGTAATCAACCAAAGTTATCGGTGGTCAAACATGCCTTTAAAATGTGAGGAAAAAAGGGACCATAATTAGAGGACTAGAGGGAGTATGTCTTGTAGAAAATCAGATGAATTTGTATAGAATGTACACTCGCTACTACAAATTAGAGCAATCGTAATACTTTTCTATCAACATTTATTAAAATCTTACATTAACTTATCAAGTGTTACTTATTAAACCTTTGAAAAATTTTACCTAAATGTTGAAGAGTGCTACGTTAGTTCTAATGCAACATCAGTATATCACTTAAGATAATACTTGTTAAAGTGTTGCAATAGCTCGAACTTAACATTTTGAGTATTTAAAACAACACTTTCAAAGTGTTACTCAAACTTAGTGATGAGTTAAGCATCTTGAGTGTTTACTGGTTGCTTGCTGTCATCACTTGTACATGATCTATTGCTGATCTTTCGCACGACCGATAAACAGATACACAAACATGCCCTTGATTCTATTCCTGGGCTTTTACAAGGGATTGTAGAAGAACTAAATAAGCATGAATCTGCAAAATCATAGAGCACAGTACCATGTATTTCTTGACCAGGCATTTGTAAATCCTTCAGTGTGATATATACAAATAACCTTCACATTAATTTTAAATAGTTGAAGAAATGGATGAAAAAGCAACAAAGACACGAAATGACTTCTTCATAAGTAATATGCCAAACTAGTAGCCACAAACAACTAAACAAATCAGTAACGTAAACTGAGAGTAATGGTCCTTTTGTGGGTATCCTACAATGGACCAAAAAGGCTAAATTCCTAGACATAGGGGATTAGACCAGGGATTTTCCAATCATAAAACATTTGCAGCTATCAAGATCAAGGGTCTCATACACAAAAGAATTAACATTAACAAATTAGAAAGTGTGATTAACAATACAAGGCTAACAGTTCATCATTTCAAAGAAACGAGAGTACAGTTGATATCGCAACCTTACAAAGCTATGTTCCTGCTTGTATTACACAAGGAGAGTATTTCTTTGACACTAACGTGTACCATTATGATGGTCTTTCAGATGTTCGTTTCTTAATTTTGATTTTAAATTTATGAGAAGAACCAGTAGTTGGGGTGGCATTTACACTATCCACTGGTTTCATCACTAACTTTGCTCCACTGGCTTCGCCTGGCTTCACTTGAGCCTTACTGTATGGTTCCGCTGAAGGAGCTCTAGACTTGATCTCATCATGTTTCCTTGTGCTGTCATGCTCCAGTGGGCTAGCCCGCGTTTCCCCACTAATCTTTGCTACTTCATTCTTGGGTTCCTCCTCCTTGCTATGCAGTTTCACAGAGGGCAATTCTCTTATGACATCTTTAGATTCCAGTTTCTTAATATGTAATTGCAGAGAGGAAGATGGCTTTGCCTCTTCAACCAGGAACTTCGCCACCTCCTTTTCCTTGCGCCTCTTTTCCTTCTTTTGTCTCTTCTTCTCCAAGTATTCTGGATCATTATGGTGAGACTTGTGATGCTCAGCACGCTTCCGTTTCTTTTCTTTATCTTTTTTCTTGTCCATGTCCTTGCCCTTCTCCACTGTTGGCCCAGCCGGTGGATGCGGTCCATTGACAGACAGACATTTCAAACTTGCATATTTGACTGTCCTCGCTTCGGGGTAATCTTCTCTCACAACGCCAGTAGATGTTAGCTCTACAGGGGGTGCAATCTTGGATACTTTACTCGAATCAGCAGTACACTGCAATTCTCTCCCAAGTTCATCGGCATCAGTTGCACATTTAGCACTGCCTATGCTTGCAGTCACTCGAGATCCACCATGACAAGAAAACACATCCTCAAGATTTGCATTACTGTTGCTATACGTCTCAGTGAATATCCTCTGAGGCGCATCAACGGACATAGAACTGCTTGCAGCGCGATCAGCCTCACCACGTACATCTTGAGACTTTTTCATGACTACAGTGTCAGGATCCTCTGCCCTACTAGACGCAGCAGAGTGTTTCTTTACTTTAATGCGGATAAGTGATTTCTTCCGCTCCTGACCATTGGAAACAGAATCGGGTTCTTTAGATGCTTTGACAGGGATCAAATGACTGTGAGAAAGGTCAAGAGCTGGCTTCATTGATTCATGACTATTAGACCTTGTAGGTGCTTCTCTAGCACCATCTCCAAGGACCATGTTCCCATCTTGCACGTCAACCACTTGCCTTGATATGTTGTCATTTTCAAAAAGGCCATGTGCTTCTCCAGAAGCTTCTGGCTGGTTAACTGCTTGACCACTTTCAAGACAGATGTGTAATTTTTCACTAGCTTCTTGTAGGGCTAAATCTGATTCTGCAGGTTCATTTACAGGATTCCTCTGCTCATTGCTCTTGGAATCTGTCACATCTTTAGTTATAGTTGCTGGGATGACAGGACTAGTGTGTTCACCCAGATGCACTGCTTCCGCAGCACCATTTGAAATAACCACCTCTGGTTCCTTGAAAGCCTCCAGAGTATCACCCACATCCTCATGGTGGGAATCCACAATCATGTCTGGTTCTCGTGAAACCTCTGGAATTACTGAACCATCAGCATCACATGCAAGATCAAGGCCATCAAAAGAGGCTTCCAGAGGTTTACACTGCTTCACAAGTGCAGCAAAGATATTTTTTAGTTCACTACAAGTTTCTGCATGCCCCATTCTCAGTGTCTCATCCCTTGACACCCCATAGAGTGTTGGTGCCCTGAAAAGAACAAATAGTGGAATAAACTCGATGCTAGCATTCAAACTAAAACTACTCCCAGTAGAACGGACTTTTCCTTGTCACTGAACAAATTGAAGGACACCTAGCATCTAGTAACCAGCAGGAAATACTTTCATATCATCTTCTATGTACAAACCGAGGCAATTAAGTTCCATTTTTGGTTCACTGCATATTCGAAAAACACTACCTTCAGGTTTCAGTGCCTTCAATAATTTTCATAAATCGTTAATGAACCATTGACTAACAGTTGATGCAAAATTTGTCCAAGTAGCTGTCATGTGTATCTCAAATAACTCAATAATATTGAATATGAATGGAGTTAAAAAATGGGCAATCTCTTCTTAGTTGGACAAATATCATGTTTCAAAGAAGAAAGTATTACTATGCACACGTGCAACTGCCCCAGACTATCAGAGGAACAAAAGATAGCCAAGTAACCAGACTGAATTTCAGCTAGTTGTAGAAATATTTTCTCAGTAATAAATATGATGCAATGGAAGACAAGTGAAGTTACCCCTTTGCCAGACATAATGTGGTAAACATGCGAAGTCTACATGCATCAAAATAAGAAATGCAAAGATAAGGTTATACGCACCTCCGGGCAAGCACTTGTAAGATGCAATAAAGATGATGCCGAAGTATAACATTGTTGAATGACAATGGGCTCTCAAGCAATCGAAGCAAAGAAATGAGTGTAGCACTCTTTACTTCATTGTCAGGATCAGATCCAGTCCTCATCTGACATAACCGGAGAGCGTGCATACCCAACTTAACTTGCCCTGTCAATTCATCACAAAATACATGCATCAGCTTCTCAATAAAATAAAACAACCAAGGCCGTGTTTGTTAATCCATCTCATTTCACATTCTCATCTTACCCCTATTTATAATGTCATTCTTGCATCCTTAATGGACTCCGTGACATTCTCTCTTCTTCCTTTTTACATTTCAATCACTACAATTTCAAGTTAAGGTTAAAAAAAAGACCCTGGAGGCCCTCAGACATTTATCTTTGACCTGACAGTTTAAATCTTAAACTCTACCTTCTCCACTACTTCACTTCTGCTCTCCAACTTTTTTGCATTGACACTCTTAGCCCTTCATTTAACTTCAATTGGTGGGGTGGGTGTTCGTAAACCAAAATCAATTTGAAGACACTTTTCTAGATCAAATTGACAACATTGAAGGGTTAAATTTGACCATGTAAAACAGCTGGAGGGCAAAAGTGGAACAAAATAAGGCTCAAGCTTCGAAGGAGATGAATTAAAGACAGCCTCTGAGCCTTCTCTATAAGAAGAGGTAAATGAAAAGGCTACAATAAATTCTTTAGATATATGGGTCGACAAACCCACCCCAGCTATCTTCCTGGCTAACTTCCATAATCAATTCAGGTTCAAATAGTTTAAGAGGCACAAACCTTTTAAAGATGACTCCACATTCAAATATTTCATAAACAACATCAATGCAGCATCAATCCCAGCTGAGTGAAACTCAAGATCCAGGAGCGCTCTACCTGCTTCAACTCGAACATGCCATAGCATCGTAAACGTCCGAAATGGCTCAATCAGTTTAATAACACGATTCTGCAACAATCAATAGTTTTTGTGCTAAGTCATGGAATTATGTTAGCGAGAGGACAAACTGAATAGATATACGCACATGGGGAACAAATTCTGAAAGCTTCATTGCAATTTGAGTCAATGAACGGATACAGCTGATAGTCAATATTCCATTGTAGCTCGGCATCACCCTGTCAAAAGTTTGACAGAAAAGATTAGAAGCACAAAGTGAGAAAAAAAGGTCAAATATTGAGCTAGTAGTTAACCTGTCAAATTGCAAAAGCCGATCAAGCCGCTTGAGAAGGGATGGGAAGTACACAATAGTCTGCCAGTTTTTCCATAAACATCAAAAGGTTTAACCACAAGACAAGAAATAAAAGGGACGAAAAAGAAATGCATCTTACTAAATCACATTCTCAAAAGTCAAAAGGATATATGTAACTGTGAAAAATCTAGGGGGAATTGATTAACCCAAGATAAGAACAAAGCATGACTGCTGTAGATCTCCAAGATAGATTAACCCTGAAGGAAATAACTGGGCAAACTAATGGTTTAGTACATAATTTTTAACCAGGCATCCATATTACCAATTACAAAAAGATCAGTTTTTGGAGGCTTATATATTGTCACCCACTTACAAAATGATAGCTGAAAACTAGGGCTTTGTTCTTGTTTTTAGTTTATTTTGGTTTCTCATTGACTTTTATATTTATATAAAAGGTATCAAAGTAGTATTGAAAATGTAAAAAAGATGCATTGGAAATTTTTATAGACGCATTGGGAATTTGAGAATTCTAATATAAAGATAAAGAAGGAAAAAAGGATAAAGAGAACAGAGCCTTGTTTCCACAGCATGACAGCATATAATGGTTGGTAATTAAATCATAGAAATACTAGACCTACATTCAGGCTTCAACTAAAGATTTTAACTGAAGAAAAGAAACTCATAGACCTGTTGACCATATTCAAGCTCGCCAACAGACTGAACCATGGCAGCAAGCCAGAAAACATCAGTATAGGGATTTCCATCGTTGTCATTGTACTGAAAAGGAAAATCAGGAGAAACATATATGATAAGCTTTCCTTTGAGATCTTTAGTAACAACTCAGTCCAAAGACACACAATTCAGGAGAGGTTATTGAATTGTTCACGTATGCAAATGCAGCCATCTAAACCCACACGGTATATGAGCAAAATATAACCATTTAGTTATATTCAGAAACATCGAAAGTATAATGTGTTCCAAGACACATGATATATATAAACCGTATAAGCCAAATGTTTCAAGAATGAAAAAACGGGAAAAGAATCAAATTCAAAGCTCCAGTATAGCGTATTTCAGACGCAATGAACACAGACCAGGAACCCATGACAATAAATCAATGTAGATAAGAAAATCCAAGTGATAGGGTAAACCTCAGCATTGGTGAAGGCATGATCTACGGTGAGTTGCAGATGCAGTAAATCCAGACCCTCAAATTATGGTTATCAAAATGATATTTTCATTTCATTCCAACAGAAAAGTTGCCAACTATTCCCAATTAATGGTCATATAACCATTATGGCTAGCCACTACAAGTGCGAACTCCTCAAATTATTTAAAGCATACAAGAAACTGTGATTAATCTGAGTTTCAATATTTTCTTATGCAGTAAAGGTACTTGCAAAGCTTCAAGGGTGGCCCAACATTTGAGGGGAACTATACCACAAAATAGCACATATTCTCCGTCCTGGAGCGGGTCAATTTCAATAGTTTTATACTCTCAAAACAAAAGTGGTGCCATTCGTAACTTAAACAGTTAGACAATGACAATTCTGGCAAGCACTCATATACACGAAACATATCTCAACTGTCTCGCCAACTCTACAATGACCACATACAAGGATATTTGATACCCCATGCCCACAGATGGTTCCAACCTCTCATATACACGAAACACATCTCAACCGTCACCAACACTACAATGATGGCAGATAGGATTCCTAATCCTAATCTGGTTAGGCCTTTGCTAACTTATGTAAGGCGTAATAAGCAGAATTAATAATGCATTAGTCTATTATCTTATTTATGGTAAGTCTATTTTTATTTAGGAAGTTAGTAGCGTAGAAGGCTATATAAGGATCTTGGGTTTTCGTGTTTTAGGGTATATAATCAATATCCATATTTTCTTGGTAGTTGAATCTCTAATCAAAAGACTCTTGGTTGTTAGATCTCAAACTAAAAGATCAACTCTAATACTGAGCCTCATAGAACCAAGTCCCATCATCTGGAATTAGAGCCAAGTTGTGAGAATTCCTCAAAAATTGCTGTTATCCCTGGAAGCCCCCTCTCGTGATGTTTCAGACTAGAATTTTTACTCAATCCAACTCAGGTACCAATATAAAAATTGCTGTTCCCTTTGAGTGATGTTTTTGGCATTGCATCATCTCTACTCCTCACAAGACACATGATCATCACATTACCCTCTAGCCAAATTCTGCCTGTCGGTATTCGGCCAAATCGCTACCCACATTTTCAGAAATCTGAAATTGAACAGGTGATGAGGGAATTACAGAAATCTGGATGCATCTGCCCTAGTGGTGTTACTCGTCAACGGTGTTACTCGTCCAAAAGAAAGATGGTTTTTGGCGTATGAGTATTGATTACAGGGCCCTCAATAACAATGCAGTAAAGGATCGATTTCCAATTCCGGTTGTTGATGAATTGTTAGATGAGCTTCAACAGGCCATTTTTTTCTAAACTGGATCTACCTGTTGGCTACAATAGAATTCAGGTGCATGAAAATGATGTCCAAGAAACTACACTTCGTACTCATGACAGCCACAAAAAAAGTTAGCCATGCCCTTTGGCTTGGCCAACGCACCAGCTACCTTCCAAAGTTTAATGAAAGATGAACTTCAACCATATCTGTATAAATTTGTGTTGGTCTTTTTTGATGATTTACTCGTTTAGAGCAAGGATGAAGCATCACATATTCAACATCTCACCACAGTATTGACAGTCCCCAGGCAATACTCTCTCTTTGTAAAGGCCTCAAAAATGCTCTTTGAGGCCTCCGTCCTCAAAGAGCATCTCACCACAGTATTGACATTCCTCAGTCTTCTATTGCTTATTTGCCACTTGTAATCAATGCTGCAGGAGTTTCTGACAATACCGATAAAACCGCTGCAGTAACCTCATGGCCACCTACTACAGCTCTGAAGGGTTTACGTAGTTTCTTGGGACTCACTAGATATGATCAGAAATTTGTTAGGGATTATGGCAAGATCAGTGCTCCTTTGACACAATTATTGAAGAAATCCTTCAACTGATGTCATAGAGATATAACGATATTTAACGACCTGAAGACAGCTCTGATGATTACTCCAGTCTTGGCTTTGCCACATTTTACAATCAAAATTTATGTAGAAATCGATGCATCAGGGTTTGGCATTGGAGCTTCCTTATTGCAACTTGGGCATCCCATGGCTTATTTCGGCAAAGCCTTATCTCGGACGAAATTGAACCTTCCAATTTATGCCAAATTGATGCTTGCCGTGTTTGCTGCAGTTCACAAAATAGTGGCCATACTCAGTAGGCCAGCACTTAAAATTTACACTGATCATAGAACTTAAAAATATACCCATGAGCAACGATTATCATCCGTTGAGCAGCCAAAATGGGTGTCTAGACTGCTTGGGTATGACTATGAGATTTGTTTCAAGCTGGGTAAACATATTTGTCAGTCTGCCGATTCATTCTCTCTCGGTCGCCTCAGCTGGAACTCTCAGCATTTTCCGAGCCAATTATGGACAGATTGACCCAAACCACAACGGAATTATTTTTACCCCTGGAATGCAATCTATAATCACAGCCTTACAACAAGACCCTGCCTCCAAAAAATTCTATATCTTGGAGAACAGTGTGGTGCGGTATAAAAGGCATATTGTTGTCGCACCTGGATACTAGTTGTGGTGTACAAATTTGTTAAAGAGTATCATGCCACCTCTGCAGCAGGACATTTGGGATTCCTTCACATGTATAAACAACTCCAAGGTGGGTGTTTTTGGCATGGCATGAAGACTACCAAGTAGTTTGTGACTCATTGTGGTGTGTGTCAACGCAACAAAGCTGAGTCCATGGCTCCTCCCGGATTACTTAGCCCCCTGCCTATTCCAGAAGTTGTGTGGGCTGACATTTCATGGATTTCATAGAAGGGTTCCCACGTTCATTACCTTGCCTCATCCCAATACCGCTGGTAAGGTTGCTCAAATGTTTGACCACGATGTGGTTCGCCTGCACGGTTCTAGTTCCATTGTCAATGACCGAGATCCCACATTCATCAGCAATTTTTGGGAGCCCTTTGCCCTACAATAAACTCAATTGTGCCACAGTTTTATCATCCGCCATCGGACAGCCAGACTGAGGTCACTAATAGAACATTCGAGTATTATCTACGCTGTTTTGCAGGTGAGCGACCAACATCTTGGGTGATTGTTCGCCTTAGGCTGAATGGTGGGTGATCGTTTACCTTCGGCTGCATGGTGATAAAATGCTACTAACCAGTCTGCAATTAAAACGTCACCATTTCGGTGTACAGTCTACCACCACCTCCAATCTCCTCCTATGTTTCAGACCTTGGCTTGTTTTTAAACAAATATGACTAATGCTCAAGAACGAATGAAGCACTTAGCTGACTCACAAAGTTCATTAGAGATTGATGACATTGATGACTGGGTTTATCTCCGGCTACAACCCTATTGACAGTTCACAGCAGCAAATCAGTCTTACACTAAGCCCTCTCCAAAGTTTCACAGACCATTTCAAGTGTTGCAGCGGATCGGCAAGGTGGCTTATTAGTTGTAACTGCCATCCCATTGCAGAATCTATCCAGTTTCCAATGTGTCATTGCTCAAGAAATCCCTGACTCTCACAATCAGGTCTCTACTACTTTACCTATTCAGCCAGACCGCACCACGTGGATACCATCCAAAATCTTGAATGCAAGATCGCCAGCGAATGTTTCATCTCAGGAATGGTTGATTCAATGGGAATGATACACTAAGGATGAAGTTACATGGGAGAATGCTGTAGGTATACTGGCGCATTTTCCATCTTTTAAGTCTTGTGGACAAGCCTTGTTTCAAGGGCATGAAGATTATAGGATTCCTAGTTCTAAATTCTAATCTAGTTAGACCTTTGCCAACTTATGTTAGGTGTAATAAGCAGAATTAATAATGTTTTAGTCTATCTTATTTATAGTAATTGTCTATTTTATTTAGTAAGTCGGTAGTGTAGAAGGCAATATAAAGATCTCAGGCTTTTATGTTTTAGGGTATGGAATCAATATATGTATTTTCCAGGTAGCTGAATCTCTAATCAAAAGATCAACACTAATATTGAGCCTTGAAGAATCAAGTCTCATCAATAGCATACTAGGAAATAGTAGAGATACTCCACACCCGTGGATGGAACCAATTGTTATTTCATTTCTCTTCAGCGATGCTGGCAAGTTACATATTAATAACAAGACATTCCTACAAGGTCAAAGCATATTGAGCAAGGCAGGATATCTTCATGTAGAAATTCAATTCAACTTACCTTCAGAAGCTGCAAAATGAATTCGACAGCTTCTCTGGGACTTTTCTTGTCTGATGTCCTGACCATAGCTATGGCTAGTGGAATAGCCTGAAATGCGTAATCAGAAGTCAATGAATATCTTAAAAGGCATGAGTAAGAAGAAACTATTGAAGTTAAGAAACTATTGACTTCAATGGAAAAAAACACTGGGTCTTTCACAATAAGAGGTAGAAACGTTCCAATGAAAACATCCAAAAATCGATCATGACACATATAATAAACGATAAGGAGTAGCAGAAAAGGAAGGAAATGCCAAAGAAAAAGAAAATAGAACTGTAAAAATTAGAGATACAAGTTTTCTCTTATTTTCATATATAACATCACGAGGCATCAACTTTATATCGGTTCCTTTATTCAGCAGCAATCATGGAAATCACATGGAGAATAATCTATATACAAAGTTCAAGAGAGAGATTAAAATCTAATATGCCAAAGTATCTTGACGGTGCAAGTTATTTAGTTTTAAGAAATAACCTAGGTAAACCAAGTTAGCTCCCAGGAACTAGTTCAAATGAAGCACAAGAGGTACGCTCCAACCCCAAAAGAATAATTAAGTTTGTCAATGGGAACAAATACTATGAGAGGATCGGCATAATATGTCTTCCAACTTGTGAATAGAGAAAGAGAAGTGCAGGGCTAAAGCCATTAATAGAAATATACAACTGGCATAAAATAGAACTCAGACAACCTCACACAAACACATCCTACCTCATATCATTACCTCAAGTACAAAATACTCCTGGAAATCATGGAAATCATTTGGTCTACAAGAGAATAGAAAGCATGGGGATCAGATATGATTACCACAAATATCATTAAAATATGGTGGAATTTGAGAGGCTCACATGGGGAGTCCAACATTGGGGTCAAACCTCCGACTTTTATAATATTTAATCAGATGGAGTAAACCAGCCCAATCAGTTTCCTATTCATGACAATAAACAGAATAATAAGCCAGGTGCATAAGCATATTAACATTCCAACTCAGTAACACGAGTTACATATGGAGTAGTTTTTGGAAAGTGCGTAAACAAATGGAATGTAGCTGTTGAAATGCTCAATGCTGTCAGTAAAATGAAAGTTCAAGTCTTGGAGAGAATTTTACGAGCCTGCACGGAGGCTAATAACTTTTGTTTCTTAACAGTATTTATTTTCTTTAACATCAACATTCATGTTAATAAATAATAAAATCAAATCAAAGAACAATTTATTTCATACAACAAAAACATAACACCTAGAACCAAATTAAGAAGGCAAAAATGAAATGACAGCATCGGAAGGACAAGATAAAAAATGACAGTCAACAACAATATGAATTATGCCAGCTCTAATGAAGGTTTCACTTCGGTTGATGAACAGACAGTTTTATATGAATAAAGCTAGCTTGCCATTCTCGTTAATATGGGGTAGCCTCCTAATATACCTCGGATGCAGTACTGGCCAATGCAAATGCTGCTTCTATCCGGATCCTCCAGAAAGCCTAAAAAATACAATGGAGGCAAATAAAGTCAACTCTAAGAGCATGTGCAGTGGAGGGCTCAATTCCGGCTCAATTAAAAATTGAGACGGAATTGACACCGAAAATTCCCACAATGGGGGCTCAAAGCGGGCTACATCGGATCAGTTAATTGATCCGACTCAAGCAGCTGGCTTCTGCATGTTTCTGCCATCTCCCCCACTTGAGCCTTTTGTCGCCTGATTTAATTGACTTTGGGGTGCCACATGGCACCCTTTGATTGGGCCACGTGGCCCCTTTGTCTCCCTTTATTTTTTTTTGCTTTTTTAAAAAAAAAATCTGCATTTTAAATGCTACCTAAAAATTCAAAAAATCTTATAAAATTCTAATTTTATTTTTCAAAATCTAAATTAAATGTTGACATTTTTAAAAAATAAAAATACATTCTTTAAAAGATATATATGGTTCTTTTTAATTATGATTCATAAAATAAATTTGAAACTTAAAATTAATTTCTAAAAAATGTGAAATGAAACCAAATTAAAAAATTATAAATGTATTATTAAATTTCACATTTAAATTTATTTTGATAGGTGAATTTATTTATATTAAATATTAAATGTAAAATTAATGAGTATGATAGAGAGAATCAAGTGGGGTCCATTGAGTTGGCTCAAAGTATGTTCAACCACTGTGAGAAAAAAATGAGGTGATTTAGTAGTGGGCTCAAATACTGATGTGGAAAAGAGAGAATGATTATTTAATGAATTGAGTCGGATCAATTCGGCCTCACCACTGCACATGGTCTGACCACCACCCTTTTCCTGTCGAACCATGTGTTCTTCACCTTCCAAATAAAGAACCATGTGTTCTAGTTGACGATCTCATATAACTTTAAATTTGAAAAACTCTACTTCAAGAGCTTCCACAACTATAAGTGGAATAATTTTATGTATAAAATAGAGAAAGAAATCAAAAAGGGATATTAGCTGGCAGTAGTAGAACTAGATATTATAAAATGATGATGGGTGTAAAATAAATTTCCATACAATATAAGGGTGTAAAAAGGTTTTGAAAAAATAAAATTTACACAAAGTTTTGTTTTAAACATACTAATCATTAAATGAAGTTATTTTATAATTGATATAATTAATGGAGTAATTTGATCTTTATTTTAATTTATTGTATCGAGATCCCTATAACTTTGATTTTAAAAATTCGCAATATATAAATAATTACAAGGATAAAATACATTTATACCCATGAGTTCTTTGTTTAGTGCACATATACCCCCATTTTCCCCCCCAAAAGTGCACATATACCCCTTTCTATTTTTTAAAGTGAGCATATACCCCTCAGAGTTTTTTAAAAGTGCACATATACCCCTATAACCGGAGACCAGCGTATGAAAAATTGACGGGTATATGTACACTAAACAAGGACATTGGGTATATGCTCATTTTATACCTTGGGAAGAATATAGAGGGGTATATGTGCACTTTCGAAAAACTAGAGATGACATATGTGCACTTTCAAAAAATTAGGAGACATCTGTACACTAACTAAAGAAGTCGGGAAAATAAATGCATTGATATGAATCTCCTTGCAAAAATTTTGGATAGTGAAAAATTAGATCGTTATTTATTTTTAGAATCTCGCAACCCTCAAATAAATGCACGAATTGCAGCGTCTAACCCGTAGGGTACACCCAACTCGACTTATAAGCGTCTAGCCCACATGGTACACTTACAAGGTTTCTCTATAAACATCTAGCCCGCATAGTACGTCTACAAAGGAAACTGAAACTTAAATAGCCCGCTGGTTTAAGCAACAATGAAGTTAATGAGAATGTCTCAAAAGTCAGAATATATTTGATGAATAAGATGTTTATAATCTCGGCTGAACATCCCTTTAAATAGGATGAATTTCGGCCAAATCAAACCATAATCATAAGTAGAAACTGAATCAAATTTTATCGCAACTTTAAGAAGCTAAAACCATATCTAACTAAAATACCAAAAATCAAATCCTATTGATATTCTACTTCTAATTCTCGGCCATGCATGGTAAGAGTTAGACTAGAAAAATATCTCCTTACCTAATCTTATCAAATCTAATTCTAATCAGATTAAAACTGAATACGCTAAATCCCGATGAACTGTAAATCTTGAGCTGCTCTCCTAAGGCCCACATGGCCAAAATTAATCAGTCCAAATACAAAATAAAATTAATGTTACAATGATCACACTACCTCATTAAAAAACCCAATGTAGTGGTTTTTTGAATCACAAAAAAATGACTGAAATATCCCTGGGTGATAATAAAAAATGATTCAAAACAAAAGAAAATAATTATAGTTAGAGTGTGCAGTGGGATGATAAAAATATGGAAAACACCCAAAAATAAGTCAAAATTATGTCGTTAAATATATTTTAGAAAATGAAAAAAATATCCCTGGTTGATAATTAAATTTAAAAAATCAACCAATATCATAGAATTTTATTGTAGTGTGCTTTGGGATAAAGGAGAAGAAGGTAGAAATGCCCCCAGTTGTAGTATTCTTAATATAGCGTGCTTTGTGAATATAAAGTGAAATATATGAATTCGAACAATGTCAAAATTCTCGAAAATATTTCAAAGAACAAAACTATTCAAGTAATTAATTAAAATGATATAAATACCAGTGATTGATGATAAAATAAAACCCAACATAGCAAAGAATCCTCGAGGTAGTATTTTTTAGATCACTGAAAAATGACCAAAATACTGCTAGGAGATAATAAAAAATGAATCCAAACAAAAGAAAAGAATTTTAATTAGAGTGTGCCTTGAAATGATTAAAATATGTAAAACACTAAAAATAATAATTAAAAACAACGCAGTGTAAATAATTTTGAGAAAATGACAAAAATACCCCTGGTTGGTAATTAAATAGGAAATCAACCAATTGCAGAGAGTTTTAATTGTAGTGTGCTATGGGATGAAGGAGAAAATGATAGAAATTCCCCTAGTTGATAGTAAAAACGAAACCAGACAAAAGCGAAGGATCCTTAATACTGTGTGCTTTGTGAATATAAAGTGAAATAAATGAATCCTAACAAAATGAAATTAAAAAATATTTCAAAACATCATTCGATAAATTTATCAAACAATGATAAAAATATCCATGATTGATGGAAAAATGGAACCAACATAGCAAGGAATCCTTGATGTAGTGATCTTTTGAATCACGAAAAAATGACTGAAATACCCCTAGGTGATGATAAAAATGAATGAAAACAAAAGAAAATAATTATAGTTAGAGTGTGCAGTGGGATGATAAAAATATGGAAAACACTAAAAAAATAAGTCAAAACGATGGCGTTGAATATTTTTTTAGAAAATGACAAAAATACCCCTAGTTGATAATTACATTAAAAAAGTCAACCAATGCCATAGAATTTTATTGTAGTGTGCTTTGGGATAAAGGAGAAAATGATAGAAATGCCCCCAGTCGTAGTATTCTTAATATAGTGTGCTTTGTGAATATAAAGTGAAATATATGAATTCGATCAATATCAAAATTCTCGAAAATACTTGAAAGAACAAAACCGTTCAAGTAATTAATTAAAAAATGATATAAATACCCGTGATTGATGATAAAATGAAACCCAACACACAAAAGAATCCTTGAGGTAGTGATTTTTTAAATCATGGAAAAATGACCGAAATACCCCTAGGAGATAATAAAAATGAATCCAAACAAAAGATAATAATTCCAGTTAGAGTGTGCCTTGAGATGATAAAAATATGTAAAACACTAAAAAAACAATTAAAAAGCACCGCGTAAATAATTTTGAAAAATGACAAAAATACACCTGGTTGATAATTAAATAGGAAACCAACCAATTGCAAAGAAAATTAATTGAAGAATGCTCTGGGATGAAGGAGAAAATGATAGAAATGCCCCTAGTTGATAGTAAAAATGAAACCAGACAAAAGCGAAAGATCCTTAATACTGTGTGCTTGGTGAATATAAAGTGAAATAAATGAATTCTAACAAAATGAAATTAAAAATTATTTCAAAACATAGTTCAAGAAATTTATCAAACAATGATAAAAATATCCATGATTGATGGAAAAATGGACCCAACATAGCAAAGAATCCTCAATGTAGTGGTTTTTTAATCACGTAAAAATGACTGAAATACCCCTAGGTGATAATAAAAAATGAATAAAAACAAACGCAAAGAATTATAGTTAGAGTGTGCTGTGGGATGATAAAAATATTGAAAACACTAAAAAATAAGTCAAAACGATGTCGTTGAATATTTTTTTAGAAAATAATAAAAAATACCCCTAGTTGATAATTAAATTTAAAAAATCAACCATTATCATAGAATTTTATTGTAGTGTGCTTTGGGATATAGGAGAAAATGATAGAAATTCCCCCAGTTGTAGTATTCTTAATATAGTGTGCTTTGTGAATATAGAGTGAAATATATCAAAATTCTTGAAAATATTTCAAAGAAAAAACCGTCAAGTAATTAATTAAAAAATGATATAAAAACCCATGATTGATGATAAAAATAATTAAAACACTAATTTTTTTAAAACAACACCGTGTAAATGATTGTGAGAAAATGACAAAAATACCCATGGTTAATAATTAAACTAGAAATCAACCAATTACCAAGAGTTTTAATTGTAGTGTGCTCTGGGATGAAGGAGAAAATGATAGAAATTCCCCTAGTTGATAGTAAAAACGAAATCAGACAAAAGCGAAGGATCCTTAATACTGTGTGCTCTGTGAATATAAAGTGAAATAAATGAAATCTAACAAAATAAAATTCAAAAATATTTCAATACATCGTTAAAGAAATTTATCAAACAATGATAAAAATATCCATGATTGATGGCAAAATGGACCCAACACAGCAAGGAATCCTTAATGTAGTGATTTTTTTAATCACGGGAAAAAATGACTGAAATACCCCTAGGTGATAATAAAAAATAAATCAAAACAAAAGCAAAGAATTATAGTTAGAGTGTGCCGTGGGATGATAAAAATATGGAAAACACTCAAAACTAAGTCAAAACGATGTTGTTGAATATATTTTTTAGAAAATGACAAAAATACCCCTGGTTGGTAATTAAATTTTAAAAATAAACCAATGTCATATAATTTTATTGTAGTGCGATTTTTGGATAAAGGATAAAATGATAGAAATGCCCCAAGTTGTAGTATTCTTAATAGAGTGTGCTTTGTGAATATAAAATAAAATATATATAAATTCGAGCAATATCAAAATTCTTGAAAATATTTCAAAGAACAAAACCGTTCAAGTAATTAATTAAAAAATGATATAAATACCCATGAATGATGATAAAATGAAACCCAACATAGCAAAGAATCCTTGAGGTAGTGTTTTTTTAGATCAAGGAAAAATGACCGAAATACCCCTAGGAGATAATAAAAAAATGAATCCAAACAAAAGTAAATAATTCTTGTTAGAGTGTGCCTATGTAAAACACTAAAAAATAATTAAAAACAACGTCGTGTAAATAATTTTGGGAAAATGACAAAAATACCACTGGTTGATAATTAAATAGGAAATCAACCAATTGCGAAGAGTTTTAATTGTAGTGTGCTTTGGGATGAAGGAGAAAATGATAGAAATTCCCCTAGTTGATAGTAAAAATGATATCAGACAAAAGCGAAGGATCCTTAATACTGTGTGCTCTGTGAATATAAAGTGAAATAAATGAAATCTAACAAAATA
>JAULKK010000010.1:7112578-7128219 GCA_032355705.1 Rubia peregrina
CATGCGAACACATTTTAAAAAAGCAATTATCATCCATCTTCTACTTTAAGCAAGGATGAAATACATGAGTTGGCACTCGGCACTGGGACAAAAGCGAGCATACCTCACTATCCCTTAAACTGCCACTCTCTACGGCACATTGGACAATGAGCTTGAGGAGTCTGTGAGTTTACCCACTTTAAGATACAGTGAAGATGAAATGCATGGTTGCAAGCACCCCATACTGCAGCATAGAAAAGAAAACTCAGCAGAGCTTAACATGTTCGTATATTACTGAGACAAAGAAGGATAAAAAGTGCACCTGCTCAAAATGCTATAGAAAAGACAGATCTAGAGTTGAGAGAACAAACACAAAGAGAGAGAGAGAGAGAACATATCATTACTTAGAAGCAGCAGAGTACTGCAACTCTATCCGTACAAGCCAACGTGTGTATAGAAAAGAATGTGCAAAAATAAAACTGAGATGTAGACAAGGCATCACAGTTCTAGATACATAATATTCTAAACACTAATATAAATTGTATAAAACTTAACCAGGTTATTCACAAACAGCCCGGTTATTCCAAACAAAAAATAAGCCTTATAAAAAACGCTTCCAAAAAAACTGAAAAGATGTGTGCAACCCATGTGGACATCCTATAAAAATCAGAAGCATCGCATTTCTTTGAACATTTTCAGATCAAAAACAAAGAGAGAACCTAAATAAATAAATCTAAACTCAGCCTCGCAAAACTCCATACATTGATAACCAACAAATTTGTATCAAAGCATTTTCCTTAAATGCCACTTACTATGTCCTTAGGGATTCATCAATTTAGTTTATCAGATAGAAATATTTCAGACTACCTTTATGACACAAAGTTGAAAGACAAAAGAAGGCACTAAATCATATCCTTTATATTGAAGTTCTACATATCAGTACATCAACTATTTTTAGGAACTTTTCACGTAAGAGAGGATCATTCAAGAGATATCTGGTGACTCACTTAGAGGGCAGTCATCACCAGGGAGTTTACAATCTGGACAACAACCATCAAAGGCCATCCTACAGATCCCACATGTTTCATCCTGCGCATCCCAGGTCCAAGATGAAACAGCATGCCATCTGTAGAGTGAATTTGTTACATGAAGAACTGGAAAAAAAATCCTCTAACAGAACTAATAAACCAGCGAGAAGAACATACTCTGCTCATTGGTCCCAGAAGCATTTCACGGACAGAGAAGTCAAGCAAAAACCAATCCCATAATACTTGGAAAGCGTGAGGTAAGCATAGAGAGTGAAAGGTCCAGGCAGCAGAAATTAAAACATGATATGTAAACATACACATAATGATGGATAAAATTTGCATACAGCCCCCCTCCTTCCCCCACACCACACCACCCCACCCCACCCCCCAATTTTTTTTTTAGTTTGTAGAAAACCCAAGAGTTGGCCCCCCAAATCCTTGCATCAAATGATACAAATCACAAGATATATAAAATAATCAAGCTTGCATTGCACTTAAAACCTCATTCTCAGATAAAGACGCTAAGCTATGCAATAATTCATAAAGCAACAATTTCCCCTTAACAAATCTGAACATCAGAATCGGTGGTAAAAGATAAGACGCATTACACCTCTAGTATGAATAATGAAGCCATTACTGAGAAGCACCACAATCCAATACATATTTCCAGTTTCAAATAAATTCCTTGATAGTGAAAAGTAACTTAAAAGTGCATACACACAAATTAGCGAAAGAGGATACGCAAGATTTTGACTTTCATCCTCGGACTTCCTGCAGGAATAAAGCCATATCGGTTACTTGCAAATTTATACCGAATACAGTATTTGGTTTAATTTATGCAGAACAAAGCATAGAGGTACTACTAAACAGAAAACAAAATGGTTCATATCCCAATGCTTTTGATTCCCTTACTGGACATAAAATTGGCAATGGAAACTAAAGGTTTCCCTTCAGGTTATACATTCGTTTCAGCCTAGGCACAACATACTCCTTACCAAAGAAGAATATATCATATCATACGTTATCTTGTTATCTAGGTATTTTCTATCCCTCTCAATTCTGCGATAAAAAAAACCACACTGCTGAAAGAAGAAAAATTGCACGCTGAGCATCTAAACCTTATCATCCACATCTTTAATGAAGTATGCACTAATTGTCTATTTTGAGACACCAGACCATCTTATGAAGCACCCTAAAAATTGGAAAGCACAGAGTTAATCTGAACCTAGGGGTATAACATGATTTGGTAGCCTAGTAATTGCCCTAGAATAGGGGTGGCAAATGGGTAGACAGGTCGAATATGAGTTGGGTAATAAAAAAATAGGGCAAACAACTTCAGTGGCCCCTGAACTATTACCATCGTTCACCTTTGGCCCCTTATTATTTTTTTGAACACTTTTGGCCCTTTCAGTTTACAGAACTGCTGAGTCGCGGCCATTCTGCCATATTAAAGTGTAAACTCTAAAATTTCCTCGAGAGTAAAAATGACTTTTTATCCTTTTTATTTACAAACCCAGCCCCCAATTTTTTAAAATTATAACTCAGTCCCTATTTATTTTAATCACAACCCAGGTCCTCCCCCCCTCTCTGCCTCATCTTCTTCCTCTTCAACCACCATTCCTCCTACTCCTCTGCCGCCACAATTCTTGAAATCTTCTGTGTGGAAGTTCGCAGTGCAGGGGGATTTCGCGAGAGTGGATAGCAGCCTGAGCTCGAGAAGTGGGTCGCCGGAACTGGATGAAGAAATGGAATCCAACGGAGCTCCGACGGCATTGCACAGAGTTCAAATTTTTACACAACAAATTCACAGAGAACAGCATCACACAATAAGCAACAGAAATTCACCATCATTACGCGCCAAATCAAAGAAAGATTAACAAATACACGCCAGAAATTGATGCACATTACCACTAGCGCCGACACGGATCGCACGCCGTTGCTGAAGGTCTGAAGCCTGAAGAACGCCGGCAAGCTGGGATGAACTACTCGCCGCCACCGCCGCCGCCGCCGCTCGATGTGGGTTATTCAGGTGAGACGCTGGTCCGCCAACATATGAGAACTTGGCCGGCGGGGAGCTTCCAGTGGCGAGCGAAACAAAGGAAAGCGGGAGCAGACGGCAAGATAGTGGGCGTGGTGGGGCAGGAGTCGGGAGCGGGAAAGAGGAAAAGAAAAATGAGAAAGGAAAGAGGAAAAGAGAAAGAGAAAGAGAAAGAGAAAGAGAGAGAGAATGAGTTGTCTCTTAAAAAATGGACGGTATTTTCATAAGTTATAAAAAAAATTAAGGTTTAAACTATAAATTTGAAGAAATTAAAATAAAATTTTCAGATTATATTAATCGGGTCATAAACTTATCACTCATACATGTAACATAATAAATGTTTAATATTGCAACTAAAACCTTTTACCTTTCTATAATTTCAATTCAATCTCGTCTTTCCATATGCATATGGAAAGACGGTATTTCCCAAAACTTTGCTAAAGAAAAAAGAAAAGGAAAAAAAAAGGAAAAGAGAAAAACAAAAAATGAAAAAGGAAAAGAGAAAAACAAAAATGAAGAGGAAAAGAGAAATGAAAAATGATTATTTTACTTACTCCCGTTTCTTAAGATTATCCCCCCAATAAAATGACACATTATTTAAGAAAAGTAAAATGAGTGGTTGAAATTGTATTGGGAGAGTGAAAAGTAAATATAGTGGATGAAAATAATCTAAATTTTGTCAAAAGGGAAATGAGTCATTGTTAAAAACCAATCAAAAAAAGGGAAGAGATGCAATGTTAAGAAACCAGAAGGAGTATAATTTTCCCAACAAGTGGAACTAGAGCTAATGGTTCGTTGACTTGCTTCTGCTCGAGATAATAAAAATAAATTTGGTTCTCGTTGTTTGATTCGCGAGCTTGGCATCAAATCGGAGGTGTGCAGTCTGTACACAAAACAAAGATCCATGCATAATTCAAGTTATTGGCAAGTCCGTTGCACAGTTTTTGTGCTATTAAAATTTGATGCCTTGTTTATTTAGTCTTCGTGGGCTATAGAATACTTAATTACTTTGGTGTGCGGCTAAATTTTTTTGGGTCCACCGTGAGCTCTGTTTTTGCTCCCTCAAGAAAGAAGATGCAATTTGGAAAATCGAATTTTGCTGTAGTGGTTGATATTGGCACGAATTTTGAGGGGAGATGGTGTTATAGTTGTTGCATCTGCTGTTTTGTTAGCAAATCCTTGTCTGATTCAATTTGTTTGGATGGTGGTATTTGGTACACTTGGTATATCTGTCTGACATGACTCCTAATGCATTTGTTTCCCGTACAATTGGCACGACCACCGTGCATATGGTACGTCCGGCAAAATCATCGTACGCCTGGTAAATCCTTTTGTCTGCATCTGGCTGTTAGAAAATTCAATTCAAGGGGGACTGTTTTGAATCTTATTCTGTTTTTGCTCTCATGTACTGTATTTTGGATTTTGAGTCAAAGGGGAATGTTGGTGTCTCCTCAAATTCCAATTAATAAATTTGTTCAGGAATTCAAGTGTCTGTAACAGTGAGGAATTCATGAGCCCGATTAATGTCATATTCAAGAGCTTGCTTAATGGTGAGCAACTGAAAAGCCGATATACTCTTATAAATAGGGAGAGTTAATTTCTGTAATCGATGTGACTTTGAAGACATTTGTTCTTGTTTAAAGTTCATCCTTCTAAGTCTGTAATCGGTGTGACTTTTGAAGACATTTCTATTTTTTTATTATTTTGATTTTGCACAAAGGGGATTAATTTTTCCAACAAAATCATAAAGTCAAGATTCACTTAATTTCATATTTCACGTAACAAGCTATCAAGATCAAAATTTTAACATAAAAAATAAAAGACGAGGCAATTCAAGTTATTTACATGGAAATTTATGGATGATTGGAGTTCCAGTTTCTCTGATAATCCAAGAAATGACCAAAGAGACCCCCAAATATGCCGCAGTAAGCTATCCTAGCCCAACATTTTACCAAAAAGTTCAACCCAGAAAAAGGAAAGAATTCATTCCTACTAAAGAGATAATGCCACTCAAGGTACTGCACAAAAGTAAGCTCGTTTATCATCATACACGATAGACACAAAATGGAAGAACAAACAACCAATTTTACACACTCACATGAGATCAGAAACAAGATGAATAAGGAGATCTATACCTGAGTATCAAACGAAGAAATTCACCAAACCAAGATAAAAATTCAACCTTAGATAAATGGATGTCAATAGCGATTTCCTTATTGAAGATGGTTATGAACGAAGATCAAAGGGAATGAAACTAGAAAAGTGAAGACGGTAAAGAAACTGGGAAATGGGAAAAATAGAAGACTATAAAGAAAGAAATTGAGAAATTGTAGAAGAAAAAAGAATAGGTAATAGGAAAAATAGAAATGGATAGACCTACGGGTCTGATAATTTTATCTACCACGCTGGGAGGTCGTCTCCGTACCTCTCAAAGTTATCATTTATAAGCCTTAAATTGCTTCCTAAATACAACTAAGTAGATAGTGGCAAATTGGGACCATCCATGAAGAAGGGAGATTTTTCTAAGGGTTCATGCATATAAAGTAGATATAAGCGTATATATAGATATATAAAATCAAATAAAGGGGGGGGGGTGGTAGGTAGGTTGATTTTTCCTAAGTTATGAAAGTAAAGACAAAGTAACCTGCAAAGTAAAGTAACTATGCTAAATGCAACAATCTAATAAAAGAGGATAAAAACTACTAATGATAAAGCCTTGGGGACAATGATTCCCACTTCCAAACCTCTTATAGATCATAGACCATTCACTCATTCCATCACATTCATTACCTATGAGAAATGCTATCACTTCCATTTTGATAGATAGCCATTCATTTCTTCTTAATAGTAATTCACAAAGACATTCAACGACCATTTGTAAACCTCCTTAATGATCACTTTAGACAATCAACGCCATAAAGACACTTAAAAAAATGGTATCAGACACGAAGAACCATAGATTTGATAATAACTACAAGCATTCTACCAAATGCATAGCCATTTAACCAAACAAAACATTCATTAGGTTTAACCTAGAAAGATCAACATTCAAGATCCAACCTTTTAGTGCTACCTTAGGATAAATATGATAAAAAAACCACATGAACATACTCATATAGTAAGATTAACATCATTTTCACAACAAGAAGTTCTAATTCCACGTTCTTGGATTTTCATGCCAAAGAGCTAAGAAACTGTACAATCTCCTAAAACTCTAACACTTAATCATACAAACACTTCATATTCTCAAACAATATTTGCAAGGAAAAACAAGCCCTAGAGTATTCTAGGAGGAAACTCTCCGATGCCAAAGTTAGTCTTGCCTCCCAATAAATGAATAGCAAATGAATGAAATAAATGACACACCTTTGTATTTATATTACCTAAACCCTAATAGTGATAACCTATATCTTTACCATTTCCCTATCTCGTAATAAGACCCAAGGTCGATTCATCGGATAAAGGGCCTTATTGGATTACTTTGGCCCTTGAGCTTTACCTAGAAGATTGGGCCTGGTGGTCCAACGGGGGACTAGTCAAACGTATCATCAAAAGTCCCCAGAAAAACTATGTGATCTTTCAGCTTCGAAGATCCATGTCTTTGAAGGGTTTTTGAGTTTGACCTCTCGAAGGACCAGTAATGTATCCTATTTGCCTTCGAGGGGAGCGCTTGAATTCGCAAGTACATGGTCTTTGAGCTTATATGCATTGGATGAGCACTTAGGTTTTCTTGAATAATAACCTGATTTTGGAATTTAAAGGGACGCGCGTGGAAGAGAAAAAAAATGGAAAAGTGAAGCGCGTGGGGATGTTATATATAAGATTTCCCCTACTCATTCACGCCTTTTCAGACCCTTCTCTTCCCTAGGTAATCATTACTCTCTCTCTCTCTCTCTCAGCCCTCATTATCTTCCCTAAAAACGTCTCCCTTCCTCATTTAACTTCTTTTTTTGCAGGTTCCATTCCAAGTTCCCAATTCAAAGCTTATCATCCTTTCTGACTCATAGTCCCGATCTATAACGAGTAAGTCTCTTTAATCGTTATTGCTTCTTCTCATTCTAGCCCCCATCTGGAATTTTAAAATCTTTTAGCTTTCCCCCAAGTTTTCCCGGAGAAGAATTATGAGATTTATGCTAGTTTGACTGCTAGTTTTGGAGAAAATTCATCGAAAAATAATGTTTCTATGAATATAGAATCACGACTCTTTTGCAAGGGTTTCCCAAATTCCGATGGTCTCCAGTTGATTATGAGGGTACATAATCATATCCCTTAGGCGATAATTTTCCAGATCTCGACAAGTTTTTGGCTGGGAGGGGTTTTAGCGAAGAGATGCCCTTCGTATCAGGTGGTGGAAAGGGTAAGGGTCTAATGAGACAATCGGGTAAATGCCCTGAACTCATAGAGCCTCCAAGGGATGAGAGATCGAAAGGCGTTATACATTTCCTCAAAAAAGAAATTTGTTGTTATAAAATGCCAGTCATCGAGAACTTCATTGAGCGGGAGAAAGATGATGATTGCTCTGATGATTATTGAGAATGTCCCCTCATACCAACAAATCCCTTTAGACACCAAGCTCACAAAGCCCTCAAAGAGGATGGATTTCCTACCACTCTACCAGTAGGAAGATCAATTACCTACAATAAACACTTAAAGTCAGGGCTAAGTTTTCCCTTTCCTACTTTTTTATCTGACCCGATGGAGAAGTTCGATGTTAATTTATCCCAACTTCACCCTAGCGTCATTATAATCATAATGGCTTTCTTGGTTCGATGTATGGAGCTTGATGTTGTTCCCCGATATGAGCTATTTCAAGCCATATACCATATATCCTACAATCAGGACGTGAAAGAGACTTACACTCTGGCCAATAGAATAGCGGGGCAAACATTTATGATTCCTCTTTAGAACATCGCGAGATGGAAGGATAGGGCATTGACCTTCGATTGCTCTGGAGTATACCAAGTCCCTCGATGGAACTCCAATGTTAGAGTAGAGACGAGGAAACATGGACATACCATCCCTAAAAATCTTCCTGAGGATGTGGCACGTCTTCAAGGGCCCGAGGCTTTAGATGCTAGATCCTTTCATCCATATACTAAGAAAGGAAAATATTTTTTTGGCCTAAGAAGATTTATGATGATATTTAAGCCTTGATCACTCATCGAGTACTCCAGTGAACAGTACATCTAAACCACCGACCCAGGTCCGGTGAGGGTAGGAAAAGAAAAAGAGGCGAGGACAGCTCATCGAGTGTAAAACATTTCGGATTGTAGGACCACTATCGTGAAGTGAAAATCAAAGAGCTAGCTCATTCGGATGTCTTCGAAGGTTCTTAGGAAAAAAATATATATTCTCTCCTCTTTTTTAATTTGTCCTTTCTTGTTTTTGGCTTCCTCATCGATACATATAACTGATGCTCTTTCGTGCAATGAATCTCCTTAGCTTTCTTGATAAAGACACTGTTGGAGTTGCCATTCTCCTCGCCACAGGTTCATCCTCAATGACGGGTGTGACTCAGAGCACCTCCATCGACAATGATACTATCCATCCAAGGTCTCATATTGAAGAAGGATCTCTGAAGAGACAGATGATTGAGCTTTTCATCAAAAATCCCGGGTGGATGATGCTAAGCTCGAGCAGCGATGCTGCCACTCCTCTCAATCCTTAGAGTTTTTGGGAGAAGTGGGTAAAGATCATTCAGTAAGTTATTGCTCATAACTATTTTTTGGTTATTCTGTTTATAAATTCTTAATCTCTTTTGATATTTCATAGGCCTCTGCAACTATCTAATCATCTTTGCTATCCTCGGGCGCTTTCTTGGGCATTTTCTTTTCCCTTCTACTGGTCCCCTTGAGGTGGTGACAGAAGCCGTTCACCTGGACAAGCGTATGAAGCTCGAGTCTAAACTTAAAACTGTTGAGGCGGATGCCACAAAGTTCGAGGAAGAGCTTAAGAAATTGAAGAGTGAAAGGAACCGAATGTCAAAGAAGTGTTAACCTGAGGTTCAACATGCCTTACTGGAGTCTTTTGCCAACAAGTTTATGAACTCCAAGGAACTTTACCACCTCTTCGTCGAGCTCCTACTATCCTCAAAGAAAATGGGTCGCAATGAGCTGGTCACCCATGTGTTTCCTCTACTTTCCACCGAGTAGATTAAGGACCTTCAGTAGTACATTGACAACGATGCTGAGGGAAAATTCTCTCAAGGTGGGGCAAGGCTACTAGCAAAGGTGGCCTCAAGTTTCAGCTGCTTGACTTCATCAAGAAGTCGAAGAAGTTCTTCAATGCTAAGGAGCTTTGAAAGATCAATCTCTAGACCCCTCCTGCTGCCAAGCCAAACTCCAAGAAGCATAATTTGCACTATGTCGAGCCTTCGAAGGAAAAGGACACCCATGCTGTCAACCCTGAGGAGGGGCCTCTAAAGAATGCTTCTAACGAAGAAATTGCTGATCGTAGTGTAGACTCTGGAGATTCATGAATACATATTTTTATTTCAATTGTACTTTTGGGAAAAACTATTATAAGTGGATTCACTTTCACATTTGACTTTAATAATCATTCTTTATTTGCTTGTCGTAGTGTCTCTTCTTGAGAAGTGAGCTAGAAAGATCCAATCAGGACTTGGCTAAGGCCAGGGATGAACGATCAAATGCTTGCTATGAAATAACCCGGTTAACTCAAGAATTATCCACTGCAAATAAGGAGTTATCATCTTGGCATGATAATAACCATCCTTCGATTCAAAGACTTCTTAGAGAATTCTATAAAGTTCCAGCATCCGGTCGTTCAACTGTTGCTCTCGATGTAGTGGATGAGGCATGAAATCCTATTGAGATGAGGCACTAAGAAGTTTTACGTGAAATTATGCACGAGTATCCCACTTTGTATCATTGTCTTACTGATGCTAGGTTGTATCGTACCTTATCTCTAAGAAGGGATATCAAATATTACTAGAGGGAGGCCAAGAAATTCGAAGCTCAGGTTGGTGAGAGCAAAATAGGTGTCTCGAAGAGGAGATATCCAGGTTGCAAAAGATCATCAACGATAATGTTCAAGTATGTGGGAATCTTGCAACCTATAATTCTCAACTTCAAATGAAGTGCTAGAAAATGCCTCTACCATCAGGGCCTTCTCTGATAGTCTTTGAGCCTACAGGTTATCCCATGGGGTTCTTGATATAGGCCTCATCAACGGTATTCCTAAGTTTTTTGTTTGACACTGTCAATGCCAAGATGGATCAAGGCTCAGAGTTCCTTCATTATGCAGTATACAATGACGTTATAGAATGGTTGTACTGCACTCGACCAGCAGTTAACGCTAGCTCTCAACAAGTGGTTTCTGCAAAAAAACATTCGAAGAGACTTTCTGGTAAGTCATTGAAAGCTAAAAATTATGTTAAAGAAGGCGTTGCGATGATCACCCAAAGTTGTGCTGGTGAGGGGCCTTTTACCTGCACCAGAGTTGACTAGGGAAGGGAACTAACCCCACGTCGAAGTCGTATCAACCAAGTTCCCAAGCTCCAAAGGGTGAATCCAATTCTCTTTGAGAGGGCTACTGGCATGAAGTTTGAGAAAATTCAATGGTCATATTAGATGTAATTTCATTGTTTTGTGTTGTATCTTGTGTTGTAAATCTGTAATGTTATGGGCCAGTATTGTAACGAGTTTGTGATAAGCACATTCCATCGTTTTTGACATAATTTTAATGAGTACTTGATCTTTTTAACGTAATGTAAATGCTTCGCCTACTTCATCCTTTCGACGTAAGTGTAGGTAATGTTTCTGCTTCGTCTCTTCGACGTGAGTGAGTAATTATTTCACTTTGTCCTTTTGACGCGATTGAGTAATTCTTCCATTTTGTTCGTTCGACGTAAGTGTGATTTTTCCACTTTGTCCTTTCGGCGCAAGTGTGATTGTTCTTCTTCGTCATTTCAACATAAGTGTATTTTTCTACTTCGTCCTTTCGACGTAAGTGAGTTCAACTTCATCCTTTTGACGTAAGTGAGTTTAACTTCATCCTTTCAACGTAAGTACGATATTCAGATGGGATAATGTTGGAGCTTGCAAGTTTTCATTAAATCAACCAGCTTTCGCGCATAGCATGCAACACTGGGATTATTAGATGCAACACATGGTATACACATCGACCAAATATTTTGGACACATGGGTGATCTTTGATTTACACCAAGTACTATCTCCCATAGAAGAACACTAGTCATCCCTTATAGCTACTTTTTAATCAGGTAAGCTACTCCCTGGCTAGATTTTCAATTGTGAACCAGATGCCATAACATATCCTTAGAGTTGGTGGTACTTGCGAAGGTTAGCATGTAACTCCCTCCTGGGCGGCCTTGAGGTTTTTGTATAGCCCTTCCTAGTTCCTAGTTCATATCTAACTTCCCATCAGGTTCCCGTTGACTCTTTTAATTCTTCCTCATGATAAGGTCTCCCACTACAAATTGGAATTTTCTCACCCTTTGATCATGGTAGCATTTGGCCATCTCCTTCACCTTAGCCTCTTGGAGGGATGCAAAAATCTGCTTACTTTCTACCAACTCGAGATCTAAGTGGCAGTTGTATTCATTCACTTCCCCCCTTGTTAAATATCATCATTCTCGGGCCGGGAACACAAATTTATGCTAGAATTACAACTTCTGAACCATAGACCAAGCCATATGTTCTTTCTCCAGTGGCAGAAGATTCGATTATCTTTATTCCACTTCTTAAGGTCTAGTTTCAGTTTCTTAAGTTTCTAGAAAAAAATCTAACATCTAATTTTCTTTTATATGCTGAGACTAGTTTGATGCTGTTAAGTGTTTTAGGTCAGGCCTTGTCATCCAAACATCCAAGAACCTGAAAGGTTTGGGTATGGATGGTAATATGCTTCCAATGGTTAATAGTAAGGGACAATGATATAAGGAGTGTTTGTTAAGAGTATGTACATAATACACCTACAGATTTCATGCTTTATTTCTTGCAGTGAACAGAATACGCAGGCAAATTCTCATGTTCAATATTTATCATTATCCACAGTTCTGCCTATCTTGATGTAGTCATGGATTTGGGAATCTAGGTAAACCTCAACACATATTTTCATAGCAGAAGTTCTTGTTAGCTTCTCGGTTACCATGTTATGTAGTTCCCAATCTTATTCCCAATAGCTTCAATTGTCTTTACATTATAGTAGTACATGGTACATTTCGAATTGTGAGCCATGCTAGAATCATAGAAGACTCATTGTTGAGTTTGACATTGGATATCCATCTTATGACTCTCATTGTGGTGCCATTGAAGGACCAAACCCTCTTGATCCAACACTTTTGGAAATCTTCTTTCTCCTTGAAATGGATGAGGATGTTTCTAAATTCGATAGCCCCAATTTGATACCTTCCATTGAAACCTATAGTTTTGAAATTCGATTAAATTTTGTCCATAGTTAGTCAAACCATTTGGAAAATTTCCTATATGCGCATTAGAGTAGTGACAAGAAAGCTCTTCAGCTTGTTCCAGTGAGAATAGGACTGAGGTTTCTCTGTTGAATTGCAGAGTTGGTGTGAGGTTTGAGGTGGATGGAATGCAGGTAGTTATCGAAGAGCTTTTCGATTGCAAAGTTTGTGCAAAGCTTTTGGTGACCGGTGCGGCCATAACGGCGGTTGGGGTTGCAGTCTGCGTTATGGTTAAAGTGCTAATATTCCGACAAGGTTGGGTGGAAGAGATATAGCTGTTTGCGGTGACGTTGTGGGGTGACGATGGTGCATTTTAGATAGAGAATGGAGCACGTGAAATTGGTTGATTCAATTTAATTATTTTGGACCATTCCAATTTAGTTAAGTCTAACTTGATTCATTTGACTTAATTTATTCATTTCAATTCAGTATTGTTCTTGTATTTTTGACCAAATTGTGTCGTAATTTATTTTTACAAATTTTAATAGAATAAGCTGAACTTTAAAAAAATAATTTCAAATGAGCAAAGATAAGTTCGACTACGTAGATTACAAGTGTATGGTCCTTAAAGTAAGTTACATTACTACATTAATTTCCACTCGCTTTTCACTTTTATATTCCGAATACTATAGACATAATCTGCTAGATAGCCTATTTTGACCGGTTGCCCGTCACCTGTCTCATGTAATATCACTACCTGTTGTAAGACACGTGGCAGACAACAGTGAGAGAAACCGGCAGAAGCTGTCACCATCTGTAAAGAACAAGAAGCGCCAAACGCAACAGCACCGTCTCTCTCAAATTTTGGGTTGCTCCTCCGCCCGCTGCTGCTTGCGGTCCGCTTCTCTCCAATTGCACTCTGAAGTGATTCAGGTATAAGAAGTTTTAAAGATAAATCATCACTTGTACAGTGATTCAAGCGAAAGTTTATAGTCTAAAGTGATTCAAGTTTTAGGTGTTTGAATTGAGGACGGCTTAATTTGTTTAGTTGCTTGCTCCATTTACCTTATATGGATTGCTATTTGCTCTGGTTTTGCTGAATCTTTATAATCATACCCTGTTATAGTTGCTAATCCTCCACATCTGGTAGGGATTGAATCTAATTTCCAGGTATGCTTATCTGTGGATTAGATTAAATACGTTATGTGTACATTTCGATTATAGTCATTCTAGTATTCGGATTTGTTTCAATTTTCATAATCAGTTGAATGTTATTGACACGTGCAATTCTCTGTTTGAAAGCAGACCAAGAGGAAATTCTCGACTCTGGTGCAAACTTATTGCAATGCTCATGTCCAAACAGTGCGATGGCTGAGCCACCACCTTTTCTCGTAGGTTTTATTTCTATTTTGAAAAAATTCCTAAAACCGTTCCTTTTAGCCAAAAAAGAGGAAAGAAGACATTGCACTGCCACTAATAGTGACGTGTTAGAATCGTGGAAAACGTATTTTAGAGCCATTGGTGTTTGTTTCAGAATCTATAATGTTATTTTCAATTCCGTGCCCGGGCTGTGCGGTGACATTTGTGTGCGGTTTTGTAAAGATGAAGAACCAGCACTCTCTATGGCGTGGACGTGGCATTGATCGTGTTCTCGCCGGCAGGGAAGGTGCTCTCCTATGGGAGCCCCGTGGAGCAGGTGGCGAACCGGTTCTGGAACGGCCGCAGGGAAGGCGGAGGAGCTCCCAGTTCCGGCGGACTATATTCAAAAATCGGTTCCTTCGATTTGGCTAGCTTTTTTACCGTTAATTTTGTTTTGTTTTTGAAGTGCCCCGTTAATTTCTGTTCGTTCGTACGGTTTGGCAAACCTATACTAGGGTTATTTTTTTAAAAAAAACAATCTGCTCAGTTCGTGTTGTGCTATTTGACTGCGTACGTATCTTAATAAGATCAGAGTATGCATGCAAGAATTTTTTTTTCCTTTTTCAAAGGTGTATACCTGTAAGAATGTTGATTAGTGATACAGCCCAAGTTTCCTTGATTTTTTTTGTTTATTTCGTGCAATTCTCATGCATATTTTATACATATGCATTTTATGCACTCATTCTATTATAACTTTAAAGATTAATTTATGTACCCTTTTCATTTTTTATATGCATATTTTTCTTTTTTTAGTTAATTCTTTTTACATTAACACTTTTTTTCAGCAAAATTTCTTCAATTTCATTCACTCGTTTTACTTTTTTGAGTTAAGTGTCAAAATAACTCTGACTTTAATATTAAAGTGCCAATATAACCCTGTAAAATCATATGATGACAAAATAACCCTAACTTTATGAGATATGTGCCAATATAACCATGTGAGGCATTGACTCCAATTGTCAATGTCGAAATTGGTCGGTCCCCTGAATTTTTTTAAAAATAACTAAAATAAAAAGGCAAAATCCCCATTTGTTCTGCCCTCTCCCAGATCGATCCTCTCCTTGCACCGCCTTCCCCCGTCGCTTTGCTCTGATCGGCTTTTTTCTCTCCCCATACTCAGCTGCTAGATGTTCAGGCAGAACGACCTGTGTTGGAACATGTTCAGCGACTGGTTCATCGTCTTTCTCCCGTGACTCCTTTTTGTCATCTAAATCATCTACCACCACATTTATTGACTCCATAAGCGTCTTTGTATGAATATTATACACACGGTAAGTTCGATTGTTCACAGAATACCCCAGAATTATACCAACATCACTACGATCATCAAATTTAGCCAATGAATCTTTATCTCTCAGAATGTAACACCTGCTTCAAAACATATGAAAGTGAGATACATTTGACTTTCTTCCCTTCCAAATCTCGTATGAAGTCTTGTTAGTAAATGGCCAAAGATACACACGATTGATTGTATAACATGCTGTATTAACAGCTTCTGCCCATCATTTCTCGTGTATACCTTTTTCTGTAAGCATAACTCGAGTCATCTCCTTAAGTGATCTATTCTTCCTTTCAACAATCCCATTTTGCTGTGTAGTAATGGGTGCGGAGAATTCATGTTGAATGTCAAGCTCATCACATAACTCACTAAATTGAGAGTTCTCGAATTCCCTTCCATGATTACTTCTGATTCTGACAATCTTTCCAATTGAACTTCCTTTCTCGAACTGCAGTTTGACTACCAAACTTCTAAACACATCCACAGTATGAGATTTTTCTTTGAGAACTGCC
>JAULKK010000010.1:7135043-7151978 GCA_032355705.1 Rubia peregrina
TGTACAAGTAATTGAGTTTATTATTATATTTATATAATCCATTCAATGTTAAAATTAATATAATTGATTTTATTAATTTTACTTTTTTTTCACTTAGGACCCTCCATGGAATTGTCGAATCACGAAATTGGCGATGCCAAAATTCAATTGAATAATATACGAATGTGACTTTGTGATTTGGGCATGTATGGGCGAATGGAATGGTCTCGAAAGTCAATATTGATAACTTGTACTCAATTTTGGATAATTACATTGTGGCCCAATGTTGTGTTTCCCCATTATCTATTGCTCTGAAATACATGATTTCTGTTATTCTTACTTGAATATACAAATATAAAATAATAGTTTTTGGTGAATTTTGGGAAAGCGCTAGGAGATGTTCCAAAGTAACTTAGAGTTGATAACATATAAGTAATGAAGAGAAATCGGAAAGGATTACGGATATGTTCTTGTGCTCGATCGATGATAAATATTCCGTTACAGATTTGGAAAATAAAATGGGGGTGTATAGGGAAGCACCACATTCGAGCGGATAACAAATTGGGGTTACGAGTAAAGTTTTTACCGTTTGCACTTAGGTCCCTCCAAGAAATTTGGAATTGTCGAATCACAAAATTGGCGATGTCAAAATTCAATTGAATAATATATGAATGTGACTTTGCGATTTGGGAATGTATGGGTGAATGGAAGGTGCTCGGAAGTCAACATTGATAACTTGTACACAATTTTGGAAAATTATAATGTGGCCAAAAGTTGTGTTTCCTCATTATCCATTGCTCTGATATACATGATTTCTGTTATTCTTACGTAAATATAAAAATATTAAATAATTTATTTTTTGTGAATTGTAGGAAAGCGCTAGTAGATATTCCAATGTAACTTAGAATTGAAAACATATATGTAAGGAAGAGAAATCGGAAATGATTACGGATATGTTCTTGTGCCCGATCGATGATAAATATTACGTTACCGATTTTGAAAATAAAATGGGGGTGTATAGGGAAGCACCACGTTCGAGTGGATTTCAATTTCAAGTTACGAGTAAAGTTTTTATCATTTGCACTTAGGTCCCTTCAAGAAATTGGAATTGTCGAATCACAAAATTTACAGTGCCAAAATTCAATTGAATAATACGATTGCGACATTACAATTTGGGAATCTGTGGGAAAATGGAAGGGTTAATTAGTTAAAGTCAAACATTTTTATTTGTATTTATACATACTAAATCAATTAAGGGTTGGACGTTAATTAGCTACCTATAAAAAAATTATTCTTATTTATCTTATGTCAATAAAGGTTGATAACTAATTAATTAAAATCAACTTAGCTATTACTTAAAATCAACAAAAGAAGTAAATGATTTTGAAAGTTGAGCAAAAATATAATTTAACTTAGAGCGGTTGCTCGCAGCTACGCCCTTCTCATGAATAAGATGGGCAATGGTTTTTTTTTACATAGGCACCAGTTTTTAAAAATGGGTGCTAAATTTTGGCAAATTTTTTGAAATTTTTGGCGGGATTCTTGAAATTTAAAAGATGGGCACCGTTTTTTTACATAGCACTGATTATTTAAAACCGGTACTGAATTTTGACGAATATTTTGAAATTTTTGGCTGGAAGAATGAATTTTAAAAGATGGGCACCAATTATTTTACATAGGCAAATTTTAGTAAAGTTTTGGCACCAGTTTTCAACCGGTGTTAATTTTTTTTGGCACCAATTTTTAAAAATTGGTGTTAGAGGGGATATCTGTGGTAGTCTAGGTATGCACTAACAACAAATGCAAAATAATCAAGATTCATAAATAGCCAATAAATGAACCATACAAGAAGAATAGGCTAAGTTGTATGCCAAAACAAAATCAATCATGCATTTGACAAGAATGTAAGGCACAAGTCAAAATAATATTTATAAACATTAAAGGATAGGGAGATCTTAGAATCTCACAAAATAATTACCTAGTCATAAATATATATTTAAATCACCAAGAAAATGAATTACTCCATAAGCATTGAACCCAATGGATTCATTGGGTTCAATATCCTTGGGCAAAACTAGAAGAATTAAATTAAGATAGAAGGGTTAACCACTTTTTCTGTCTACCTACTCTTAGGAAAACTATGATAATAAACTAAAACTAATGCCAAACTTCCTAATTTTCTTTTACCCTAGTAGAAATAGGTTCCATTATATAATAGGGAGGATTTGGGCATGAAAAAAGGTGCAAAAAGAATAAGAAAACCCTAGTTGACAGCCAGCCAGCACACGTCCTGTAAAAGCACACAACCCGTGCAATAGAGTAGGGGTCATCGACTGGACATGTGTCCTCTGGTCTTTTAAGGGTACGTCAGTGTGTTACCTTGCGGGACGCCGCTTGGATGCTTGATTTCACTTTCTGGCGCAACCGATGCAATATTGTGCAAGTTGTGTACTGTGAGTTGAATCCTTGGCAACTGATTGGCACTATCGTGAAAATCTTCATGTCCCATGGTATGGTCACAGGATCTTCAACATCAAGAGTCAGGGGTCGTGCAACATGGTACGACATGTGTTTAATACGTAATCGCATGGCGCCTTTGTGTGACAAGGCAATAGATTGAAGATTCGAAGATTGCTTTTGAAGACAATGAAGACCACAAAGACATGAAGACTTGAAGAAGATATGTTACTACTTAGACAAGAAGAAAAAGGCAATGGAGAGTAGCCAACCATATGTGTCACGATTTGCGATGCATGTGTCGCGAGTCACGACAGGCCACTTTCCAAAATTACCTTTTTGACCTTTTGTGCTATAAATAGCATCTTATCCTCTCTCTTTAACACACTCTTCTTATTCCCAATTTTTGCAAGTAAAAACCTTAGCTTTCTCTTATTTTCCATCTTAGTTTTATCTTAGATTATGTTTGAATTGTTGTTAACGTGTTGTATGATTTGTGTTAGCTAAACTCATTACTTGGGAGCAATTTATTGAAGCTTCCAAACCTATGTTCCAAGACTCCCCATTTTGTTCTTTCGTGAACATTTATTGAGAAGCATTTATTGTGCCATTAATGTTGAGTTTTACATCATTTATGCTATGGATTGTTAATATAATTGAATGTTAGGGTGTTAGGAAAGAGTACAATTTCTTCTCACTTTTTGCATGAAAATCCAAGCACATTGAATTTGAACTTCTTGTTGAGTAATGTGATGTTAATCTTGCTAGATGAGTATGTTCATGTAGTTTGTTATCATATTTCTCCTGAGGTCGAAATGAAAGGTTGAATCTTGAATGTTGATTGTTCAAGGTTTAGCCTAATAAATGTTTTGTTTGGTTAAAGAGCAAGGCATTTGGTAGAATGCTTATGGTTGTTATCAAATCTATGGTTCATTGTATATAATGCCATTGATGAAATATCCTTATGGTCATTTAACGTCTAAAGTGATCATTAATGAGGTTTGCAAATGGTCGTTGAACGTCTTTGTGAATTACTATTAAGAAGAAAAGAATGTTGATCTTCAAAATGGAAGTGATTAAAAAAATATGAAAAACTTGATTTCAATAAATTATCAAATTTATTATTTTTATTATTTTATTTTTCATATTTTTTCCTATTTTTTTCGATTGGTATTTATCGATGAGGTTATTCTTACCTCTAAAGGGAGACCATTTAATGTAGTTTATTTTTTTTGGTGAATGTAGAAAAATTCTGGAAAAAATATTAGTTAAAAAATGATTGTTATAATCAAGCTAAGACAATATCATATGCTAATAATCTTACATACATATTATGAGAATTTAATGGTTGGAGTTGGTTCAGTTCGACTCTAAAAGTCAAATTAGGAAGATCATTGTTGGACGGAGAGAGTATATACTAATTGAAATTTATGGTCAAACATGACTAGAGAAAGTTGACCAAAAAATAGAAAGTTTTCACTAGGACGGAGGTAGTATGAAATAAGTTCATTTGTAAGAGGTTCACCCCTCTTAGTCGGGCTATGCTTTCAAATTTAACAAGACTAGTTCTAGTTGTTAGGTAAGAGTTGTGCTGCCCAAAAATATGACACATTGATATAACAATCTTTCTATTAATGAGAATAAACCATGTTTTTTTTTCAAAAAAAAAACTAAAAACCATGAAAGAGAAACAATCAAATGTAAGAATACATTTCCACATTTCAAAATTCAAGCCAAGCCATGGCTACAACAGCTATCTATCATGAAATTGGCCTTCCCACACAACATCACTATTTTCAAGCATAACACTGGTGAACTCCAACTACAACTGAATCAGAATCAAGGCTTCTGGCAGAGTAAATTGGATGTCTGCCTTCCCAATTTCATGAAGAGGCGTTCTTTTACCTCAACGCAAAAGATCAACTGATAAGGAAAGAAAACGAAAGGAAACTTAAATGGCGTGCTCATTACTTATAATGTCTGAGCAACGACCATCTGTGTACGGCTCATTGTAGAGTTATATTCCAAGTTCTGATGCAAGCGTCCTCGCCAGAGCTGACAATACTGTACTCGTCAATGAAAGCCAATCCATATACTCCACCCAAATGCGCTCCCTTGATTGTAATTCTGTTTGACGCCAGTTTCCTCATTTCATAGATGATTACACAAGTGTCGAGTGATCCAGTGGCAACCATGGAACTATCTGGAGACCATGCCAAGCAGTTTATACGGGCAGTGTGATATAACATATTCTTGAGCTTCACCTGAAATATATTAATAGACTTGTAATGAATCATCAAACCACAAGGGAATGAAGACCATAACAAAATTCAGAAATATCCAAGCTATCACCATAACAGGCAACAAAATAATCAAGAACATTTAAGGCTTGCCAGAAAATAGGAAGCGGAAATAGAACTAACCAAAGGTAGCTATCTCACATTACCACATCCTTATAGAGATACCCAATTCAGTGCTTTAAACACTATAAAGAAAAAGAGACCCAGTCCAACAAGATTACGAGCTACCAACTAAACTGAATCCATGGCGGATGCAGCCATAAAGTTTATATTGGCAGATATGGTAACGATAAAAAGTTAAAACTAATCTTGAGATGCAATACATATCATATAAAGAAAGTATTGAAGAAGAATAGCACCTCTCGTGATACACGATCCCACACAACAGCTTCTCGATTAGCATCACCCGAGGCAAACAATGATACATCTGGAGAATAACGAATCACAGTAATAGCGCCCCGATGTTTTTCAAGGAAAGCCTCTTCCTTAAGACTATCCCCATTAACAGAATATATATGCAGCTTACCATCTTGACCCCCAACAATTGCTTCAGTACCATCAGGTGATAAGGCACAGGCTGTTACAGGAAACCCAAGATTAACTTGAGATAGGACCTGTGTACCACGAAGGAGAACCACTCCCATCTCAACTGCGACCAATGCAAGTTCAGGAGAAAGAAGGGCGAGGCTCATGTCCTTCGGTTGACTGCCAACATCAATGCAATTTCCTTCACCGCACTGATCTTCTTCCATAGAAACTCTCCAAACCTATACCATTACAGTAAACAAAAGCATTAAGAACCAACTGAATTTTCTATTTTCAAGAGACATGCATACTTTTCTTTAAATGGTCAAAGCATGCACTCAACTCACAGTTCAACCAAAAAACTTGACATGAAGGAAAAATAAATAGATACTGAAACTACAGAATTAAAATGAAAGAGTTATCAACATGAATGAAAAAGTTATCAGAAATAGCACAACAGGGAGAATATGGAAAATGGGGAACAAGAAAGAAAAGAGACTACAAAAGTAATATACACCTTGAACTTTCTTGAGCTTAGATTTCTAACAATGTTACTTCTTCTTCAACTTAATCATTAATGTTTTCTTTTCACAGGGGAGGAAAGGGAAGATTAAGGATTGCAGAGTCCAGCAGGACCAATCAGGATGCTTTAGGACAAGAAGACAAACAGAAAATCAACTTTCAGATGTAAATAAACTTCAACCATATTTTCGACGGTGTTAAGGAAAGGACAAAAAGGGATAGAAAAGTTTATATAAAAAACTTGGAAACATTTTCACTCTAGGAAGCCTTGTACCTATCCTTGCTAGGCCTTATGCAAACCATTCCAATCCCAGAAGGAAATCATAGGAATTCTATGAAACTACTAAGGCACCCGTAAAAGGCTGATTACTTAAATGAGTATATAAATCAACAATTCAGCAAGGAAGACAAGTACGAACCTACACACAGTCTCGGACAACCTAGATGGATGAAAAAATGCAGAGAGATAGAGAAATTACCATATTATCATATGAAGATGTGACAATTTCATCTTCAGCAGTAACAAAGCATTTTATTTGAGAATTCACTTTCCTCTCCAATTTACCACAATATCCGACACCTTTAATCCATTTAACTATTAAACCATCATAGCTGGTTGATAAAATTATCTTGGGGTCGCCTTTGATAACTGCTAATGAGTTAACATTCTTCAAATGTCCAGAAAATGATACCGGAGCCTTTTCAAGATCACTAGCTGAGAACAGAGAAATGGTCCCTCCAAGAGAGACTGTAATAAGATGGTCATTCTGCCAGAGACACCCAACTAACATGTCTTCTACTCCACCAGATCCAGGAGAAACCAGAGTCTTCTTGACCTTGCCATTACCATCATCAGATATGTCCCATACTTTTGCTGACTTGTCAGCAGACACAGTTAGTACCTGATTTGATGCACTGTTCGTTAGAAAGTGGCAGAACAAAAGGCATAAACTCCGATACTCTAAGATCCCTATGATGCCACAATTGTATAACAAGGTTTACAATACAATAAGTGAACACTTTGGTCAAAGAACACTAGCACACCGTAAAAATCACAGTAAAGCTATCAATGAAGGCTACCTGCTTGCTATTAGGGCTCCAGCAGACAGCATATACGCTGCCTTTATGACCATCTTCAGATGACAGCTCTCCAATCACCTCTCCTGTTTTGGCATCATAAACGATGGCTTTCTTATCAGAGCTTACACTAATCAATTTGCTGCCATCAGGAGAGAACCTTATACAATTTACAAAATTTGAATGATTCCTGAATTCATCACAGAAAAGAACCCCTCAGTTTCCAGTCCAATTCAAATTCATTTCAAGAATATACACAGTTAAAATGCCAGCACTATAACCTGTGGGATAGTTTGAACTTAAACGGCGGCCCGTCGTAGAAATTCACCAAAAAATCCTCCCCACAAGTCGCAATGCGAAATGGTCTGGTAGGCTTGAATGTGCAGCTAAGAACCCTTCTCGAATGGCCGTCAAACTCCCCCACATTGCTCCCAGAATCCCACCTGGATAAGGCATTTCACCTGAAATGAGTAAGTACATTTCAAACATAACAAACAGCACGCGGACTCTACAGTTTACACATATTAGCAATTGAAAATAATAAAATACAGATATGAAATACTGAATTTTGAGACAAACCCACATACATAAAAGCCCGAACGAAGGATTTGCCCTTGCCATCGCCGCATGCGACGATCCTCAGCCCATCGGGGGACCACTGGAGGTCGTCAATCCGACCGGAGAGGACCCGGAACTCGTTCTTGAGGACGAAATCGTTGCGGGTCCCCCAGATCCGGACGAGGCCGGAGACGTCGGCGGAGGCGATCCACTCGCCGTTGGGGGAGTAGCGGGCGACGGTGGTGGGGTAGGCGTGGTCGACGTAGACGGCGACGTGGAGGGGGCGATCGAGGTAGCGGATGACGACGGATCGGCCGTTGGTGTAGAGGATGGAATTGGATTTCGGGTCGCCCGAGATTAGGATGCCCCGGCCCCGTTCCGTGGCCGGCACACATGCATACGTCTCGCTCAGGCTTGCTGCCATAGCTGGGATTGGTGGCACTCAGGATTTGGTCACCGCTATATTCCTATATCATTCAGCACAAGATAATATGAGAGAGGGAATGTTGGAAGCTCTTTGCACGTTCTTGGTCTTCTTTTTCTTTTGCTGATGTTACTATACTTTGGATTTGGAATGAAGCTCTCTTTATGCCACGTGTATTTACGGTGTACGCCAGGTTTTTTCCCCTCAATAATCAACTAGACTAGACGCGTGCGGACGAGAAATTGAATATTTTAAATAAAATATGGTCATAACTCTTCATTTCATTTAATTTATATAGGCTCACTCTCATTACTCATTAAAAAGATTTCACATATACTTGTCTTAAAGTTTGTGCAAAAAGCAATTAGGAAGTTTAAAGTGGGACGGTGAAAGTATATTTTTTTAATACTCCATCTGTCCCACAATAAACTTCCTATTTTCCTTTTTGACCACTTTCCTTTTTTAGACGTCTCATTATAAACTATTAATTCTAAACTTTATATATTTAGTCATAAATATGTGGTCATAACTCTTCCTTTCATTTGATTTATGTAGGCACACTCGCATCACCCATTAAAAAGATGTCACATAGATTTGCATTAAACTTTGTGTAAAAAGCAATTCGGAACTTTAAAGTGGGACTGAGGGAGTATAATTTAATTAGTTGATAAAAATATTAATAAATAACATTATCGTTATCATTAGTGGCGGAACCAGGACTTTATGTAAAGGGGGCTTGAAAGGAGAGTAAAAAAATTGAACGCTTAATACAACAATATTTTAACGAATAACGATTTCATAATAAGATAAATACATAATAATTAGATTTTTACAAGTACGACAAATCACTACATAAAAAACTACTTCTAATACTTGTGTTTCTAGAAGTAGAATCACTAACAAACGGAGACAATTGTATCCTACGATGTTGCATACGCTGATAACGTTGCAAAATTGGTTCATTATCGAGTCCAACAAAAATTGCTTTCCCAATATGCTCTTTCATGACATCATTCATCCATTCATCTCCCATTTTATTGCGTAAATCAGTTTTTATTCTCTTCGTGGCTAAAAAAAACGCGTTCAACAAAAGCAATTGCAACTGATAGAACTAAGGCAAACTCAATTAAACGATATACCATTGGAAAACTTGCATGCCTAGTTGTTTGAACCATCTTTTGAGCAAGACTTCTGAAGTCCTCAATAGTCAAAAACTCATGATCAAGTTAAGTTGTTGATGAAGCCAGGAACGATCTTCTACAAAAAAAAGTCACTTGGATATAGTTCAACAAGACGAACTAACTTACCAATATCAAACTTATAAAATGAATCTCTTGGATCAATGCAAGCCATACAAGTGAGTAACTCTGTGTTTGCTTCCAAAAACCGATTGTACATTTCATGAATCATCCTATCAACAACCTAGTATTCAAATACTAAAAGGTTATCATGTAGCAATGAAAAAAATACAAATCAAATCAAGTATGTAATTAGAAAAAAGTAATACCTGAAGAAAAGTATCAACACGAAAGTAATTACCATTGGTTTGCATTTCTGTAAGTCATTTCCTACGACCATAAATTCTCCATTTATCTTCCATATTAACTAACGAGATGTCATGGTTAACACAAAATGTGTTGGCTTCATCAATAACTCATCCCAACCATTCTCTCTGTATTGTTGCAACTCAAACTTCATTGTATTCATCAAACTCACAGCCAACACAATATTTTGATTCTTTTGTTGCAAAATAAGGGAAAAAGAATCTACAGCTCCCAACAAACGTTTCATCAAAAGCATCGCAGAAACTAATTCATAACTCTCCACTTGCTCAAGCAAACCCATTGCTGAAAGATTTACTAAGTTGTGAGTCACCATCATCGTGGACATTTTCAATCACTTTCAAAATATAATCCCACATAAAAATGAAACGAATAATAGTAGTGTAATGTGATCCCCAACGAGTATCCCGCGGTCTTCTCAAACTAGTCTATTGATTTTTGCCTCTTACACTTACAATATCTCCATTCTCCAATCCCTCTACAGTTCTAGCATGTTCAAAATCAAGAAGCGTGTCTTTTCTTTTACATGAAACTCCAGCTAAATTCACATGCATGCCAAGATATACGAAAAACTCA
This sequence comes from Rubia peregrina, assembly GCA_032355705.1. Classification (NCBI taxonomy): domain Eukaryota; kingdom Viridiplantae; phylum Streptophyta; class Magnoliopsida; order Gentianales; family Rubiaceae; genus Rubia; species Rubia peregrina. The sequence goes on from JAULKK010000010.1 coordinate 7,145,024, forward strand.
CAAACATCTCAATTATCATTAGCAACAACAAGAACAACCAATTGAAGCTGGTGAGAAAAGCAATGGACATACCTTGCTGATGAGTTTTCTTTCAATATCAAAACTTTCAATCCATTATACTCTCCTCACATATTTGAGACTCCATCATATCCCTGACCTCTCAACTTCGATAATGATAATTTATGCTTTGCAAACAATTCATCAAAAGCACTATTCAAACTAATAGCTGAAGTATTAGGCACATGCACAACACTAAGAAAACGTTCAAGAACGCATTCTTGTTTGTTGACATATCTCAAAACAACCCCCATTTGCTCTCTAATTGATGCATCTCTGCTCTCTAATTGATGCATCTCTAGTTTCATCAACCAATAGAGAAAAATAACTATCTCCAATTTTATTTAAAATAACATTTGTTACCTCACTAGCACAAGCACTTGGCAGTTTCTTCTGTACTTTGGGAGATGTGAGCTTGCAATTTCCAAGGCTATTTTTATTAATTGTCTTAGCAAGAGCATCATTTTGCTTGCAATGCAACTCAATAAATTTGAGATAATTGCCCTTATTCAGAGAATCCAACCCTTCATCATGGCAACTAAAAACCATACCTTGATTAGCAAGAACCGTGTCACATCCAAAGCGGCTGCCAAATGCGTGCATATGCAATCTTCGATTCACGCCATGTGCTTGATAAAAATGAAGGATACTCTGTCTTTGACGCGTAAATGCATACAATTGTTGAGCTGCATCATTATGCACACTATCCGCTATGCCACCATGTTTCTTGAAGATGTCAATAGCTTTCTTCCAATTGTTAACCCCACTCACAGTAAATGCATCATCTCCATCTCGACATCCTTTATGTGAATTCCTAAAGAGATAGCAACAAAAGTGATATGAATCTCCTTACGAAGACTCTGATTTGTGGAATATTGGATCTTTCACTTAGATGGGAATCTCGCCCAAGCACCTAAATGCCACGAATTGCAGCGTCTAGCCCGCAGGGTACACTCAACTCGACTTCTAAGAGTCTAGCCCACGGGGTACACTTAAAAGGTTTCTCTATAAACGTTCAGCCCACAGGGTACGAATATAAAGGGAGTATTAAAACTTAAATAGCATGCAGGTTTAAGTAGCAATGAATATAATGAGAATGTCTCAAAAGTTTGAATATATTTGATAAAAAGGTTGTGTGTAAAATCTCGGCCATCTAAATATATTTGATATAGATCCCCCAGGGCCATATTGTAATTGCAACCGTTTGATTAAATTTGCAATCACGTCGGTAGTATTAAATTTCTGTAACTTATCAGTCTTAGTTTCAGCAGCTGACGGTCTCTGCAGCTTCTTCTCCAACTGCCGTGAACGTATGCTGTCTGGAATCAATAGCATATTTTTACATCAGTTTCAATGATGCAACATTATATTCTCTTCAAACTGTTGGAGTAACTTGCTGTAATACTCATTCAAATGGAATGGTGTAATCAATCTTTAATGATTGTGGTAAAAAATTTTGGATATTGATGTGAGTCACGTTACGTACACTTTCCTTAAAAAGTAATTCGATCATATTACAGCATTGGGTTGCACAAATTTCCTTTGAGAATAAAACAATTGAAAATCCCTCATATTATAGGCTTGAATCAGGAGAATACTTTTGAATATTTATGTTTTTGGTTGCAGAGTAAATCTGAGAAAATTATAAAATTTTCACTTTTCATTCTGTGAATGCATATGCATGTTTATATAGGAGATGTTCCGAGAAGATGCTACCTAATAGAATATTAGATAAATTAGAATCAGGTTAAGAAAGAAATACCCTTTCTGATTGGTTTTGTACATATCCTTTTCCATATCCGATTTTGTCTTGTATACCCTTTGTACTCACTATATATGTGAATACAGAAAGCCACAATTATGTGTGGGTTTTATATTTTATCATGGTATCAGACAGATCTCTCTAAAATTTCTAGTTTTTATCTCTCTCTTTTCCTGAAATTATCAAATTAAATTTCGTCCATTTTCCGATCAGTTTCCGCCCACCGCCGCCGCTGTCTTTCCCTGCCGTCCATTTTCCGGTGTCGTCCGATCGATTCCTAGTCATCTATCTCATTTTCCTGGCATCCTTAATCTCGCCAGTGTTTGCAGTTTTCTTCTATCCAAGTCACCACCGCTTGTTCTGTCACTCTTATAACTTTAGTGATGTTGGAACATTGTCCTCCCCAGAACTCTCCTATGTTCCAACATAAGTGAAGGCTTAATCAAGTAGAAGAAGGATTTGATCGATCCCTCAGGTTAACTATAGGGAACTTGCTGGTCTACAATGTTTTTTCTCCCTCATTGAAGACAAGAATTACAAGGAGGATTTACTTGATGAGTATTAGATTACGGAAATCAAGAAGAACTTGGGCAATTCGAACGTAATGATAATAAAGCAAGGTTAGTTGCTCAGGACTACACTCAGTTGAATGAGTTGATTTTGATGAGACATTCGCACTAGTTGCCAGGTTAGAATCTATTAGCATTATCCTTGATATGACTTGCACTATGAATTTTATGCTGTACCAAATAAATGTCAAGAGTGTTTTCCCAAATGGCTTGGTTAATGAGGAAGTATATCATCGAATCAAGAAGGCTTTGTTTGGATCAAAACAAGCACCAAGGGATTGGTATGAGCGACTCACTACATTTTTAATTCAGAAAGCTTATCATCGAGAGGGAGTAGATCGCACCTTGCTTATTTTTCGTGAATCATCAAATATATTGATTGCTCAAATCTATGTTGATTATATGATCTCCGGGTCTACTTCACCATCTCTGGTAAAGATTTTGTGACTTTAATGCAGGCAAAATTTGAGATGAGTATGGTGGGAGCATTTGCAAGATTTCAGGTTGATCTCAAGGAATCTCACTTGAATGTAGTCAAAATCTTGATGTTAGTGGGACTTCTGAGTATGGAATCTGGCATTCTAAGAATCAAGACTCCCAACTTTTTGGGTATAGTGATTCTGATTGGATCGAAAATATGGATGATCATAAAGGAATTACAGGTGGATGTTTTGTTACTGGGTCAAATCTAGTGTCGTGGTATAGCAAGAAACAAAATTCTATCTATTTATGAACTGTTGGGGTAGAGTATCTTGCAACTGGAAGTTGTTGTGCACAATTATTATGGATGAAGCAAATGTTGAGTGATTATTGAATTAAAAAGGGATTCTAACGGTGTTATGTAACAACAAAAGTGTTATTGACATCTCAAAGAATCCATTACATCATTCTCAGACAAAGCTCATTGATGGAAGACAACAGTTTATTCGAGATTAGGTTGAGAGGAAAGAAATGGTGGTCAATTATGTTCCAACATTGAAAATTTTTGCAGATATTTTCACAAAACCTTTTGACTCTGCAACTTTTGAGCTTCTTAGACAACATTTAGGTATTTGTCGAATTTGAGGTATTTATTTTTCTCATTTTTTTAATTTTATTTTTTTGTACATACATTAGAAAAATACAATAGAAGAGGAAAAAGAAGAGGAAAAAAAGACCTAGTTAGATGTGTTGGAAGTTTGTGTTGAAGACATTATGGTGATTGATGTAATGACTAGTTGGTGAAAGGGAGAATTTATGATTAGATGCTAGTAATGATGATTATGAAGTTGTCAAGTTTGATCATGAGGTGCATATGATGGTCGAATAGATCAGAGAGATGTCTCATCCTGGCAGAAGGACCCAATTAGCACAATCCTTCTAACATCATGCCCAACAGTACACCAGTCATGTAAAGGCTACATGCTAGCACCAACCCTTTTCCTACTTAAATTTTTTTTGAGCACAACTCTCTGAAGGATTATTAACAAAGCTGCGGATTGACCTTGATGGTTATTGACCATAAATTGAAACTTCCACAAAAGAAATAGGTTGAGAGTCTCGAGATAAAAGCAGATCTAACAAATTGGCACAAATTACAACGAATTCCAACATCTACCAAGCTCAGTAGCAATACCAGCAAATTAGAAAAAACAAACCTTATCATTTTAATAACCTTTCCACTGATCAAATTAAATGACATTCAAACCGGCTTCCATTACACAATTTGCAAGCTCAAAGTTTGAAAATTCATCGACACGCAAACAAAGCTCGAGTGCAGTTCAATTTCAAGAATGCAGTCTGGGTTTGAAAATGCGCTCCGATGCGCCCGCCTGATGCGCGATGAGCTCTGCTGCACCTCCTCCACGCATCAGCCTTGTTGCTGCACTAGGTTTCCCGGATGCGGCTGCATCGAAGCGCGTCGGAGCGCATCAGGCGCATCCAAGAAGTGATGCGTTTGGGCCTTGAAAAGCACAGCCCATTTCAGTTTGAAAAGGAAAACCTCTGATTTGGTGCATCGGCCTCTGCTTTCTTCTTGTTGTTTTCTTCTTCCTAGGCAGCAACCAGCAGCGTCCGTGCAACTCCAGCAGCGTCTTGCGCCGGCGACTCGGATTTCAGATTTTTGGAATTCAGATTGGATCCCATGTCAACAGATATCAATAGTTTTTGGGGGTCAGGATGATAAAGTTTCAATCTTTATCAAATTTTACTGGATTGCTTTTGTTGATTTTGGATTCGTCCTACAGAACTATCGAATCCGTTCAAAGATGTGGATGATACCATGACCCTTGTTTTTGAAGTGCTCCCCATAAAATTGAATATTATACTAAGGTCATTGAGCTTTCGTTGTTGGCTACGCAGGAACCTCAGCGTGTCCTGTTGGTAGGTTTTATTGCAAGAGTTTAGGAAGCAGTTCACCTCTCGCATTATTGATCACATACGTGGTGAGTATTGTGGTCGCATCTGTAGTATGTGCTTGATTTTTGTAAAATTATACTTTTAGGCACTTGTAATATGTACTTGAGTTGCTTTTAAGGTGAACGGAACAGGCCTAATCCAGTATAAAATCATTATATTCATGTTTTTCTTGGAAGTTATTTGATATCCTACCATTATCTGAAGGTCGTTGGTATTTTTTATCAGAAATCAAAAAAGTTTTGTTTCTTTCTGTTCCTTAAGCTGCTGAAGACTGCTCTCTGAATTCTTTTAGTTATATTGGGAGATTATGTGCCCATAAAAGGGGCAGACTAGTTCATTTCTAAAACTCTTTATTAATCCCTTGACTAAGATTTCCATTCTCTACTTTACTGTCTCCGCAGTTGGTCTATAATTACCTGTATTCAGTTTTTTTAAAGAACCTGCGTCCTGTTATTATTACTTTTCACCTGTGAATTTTGAGTATTTCCGAAACAGCTTTGCATTCCCCACCATGAGGTTGGAGTAAAATACTATCCTGTTTAGTGCTTTATCATAGACCGTGTTACTTTGTATCTTTGAGCCTTGAGGGAAAATAGTTAGGAAGCTCTACTCTTGCATGAGTTGGATATTGCCTTACATTTATAGTAGTAATGAGATTTGTTATCAATCAAATTATTGATTTTTCCTTCACCCAATAGGGGAGTTTTTTTCTTTAGAATTATAGTTGGTGCTGATAAGTGGACCACACAGTGGGATAAAGGTTAAGGTGCTGTTAAATTGGAATCTAATTCGAGCCACCGTCCAATGTGATGAATGATACTGTTATGTAGGTTCAAATTCAAAAGTTACCCTTGGAAGTTGTTCCTTTAAGTTCACTGATGAAAGATTATGCCTCTTTCCAAGGCCAGTTCGGGCCACAACAATTGCATGAGTTGCTTTTGAAGTATAAGTAGCACGGTATCTTCTTCTTATTGTTATTTCAAAATATTTACAATTGAACTTGTAATTACCGATGCTTATATTTCTTCAAGTTCAAAGTTGAAGCACATTGATAAAAAAAGGAATAGAGGATGGCTGGTTTAAGTTTATGTTGAAGTTCTTTCTCTGCTAGTAGTGGTCTGAGAATAGAGGATGGTTGGTTTAATTTTCTTCTTTGTTATCTTATGTGATGTGTACGATTTGTGTAGAATAAATTAATTATACGTATATTATATGACTTCATTTTTATTTCTTACATAGGTATAACATGAGTGTAACATGGTTTTATTTTTAATGTAAATTGCTGCCCATTCATATTCTCTCTAAACAAAATTCATTTTACAAAATTTGTAAAGAAGAGCATGGCTAGTAGTTTGGTGGCTCTAGTTCTAATTCTACGGGTGCCTCGCCTCATGAAGTGATGATTCAGGTAGAAAATATGCAATTACTGATCCAAACAATAGGAATTTATTCACATGTATATTTTGTAACAAGCATGTGAGAGGGGGTGCTTATCGGATGAAGAAACATTTTATTGGTTCCTTTCAGTCGGGGAAGAAGAATACCACTATTTGTCCCAAATGTCCGGCACATGTTATGGAGGAAGTCTGTACTTATATGGAAAAGGACCAAATGAAAGTGGCAAATTTGGTTAGTAGGCTACCAACCGTTAATGTCGATGTTGGACTTGATATCAAAGAAGTTGAAGAGGGCCATAGCCTTCCTTTGAAGAGGCCAAAAACCAAAGGTCTAATTGATTTGTATTGTGCTCCATTGCAAATAAAGGGAAGCAAACATCAATGAATGAATATATGAAGAAAGAGCTAAGGAAGCAAGCATGTAAAGCCATTGCAAAGCGGTTTTATGATGCGGGGATTTCATTCCATGCAGTTACTCATGAGAGTTTTGGTGATATGATTGAAATAATTAGACAATTTGATCCCGGTTTGAAACCGCCTACAATGTATGATTTAAGGGTTCCTTTACTTAAGGAAGAGGTGGAGGAAACCAAATCTCGTGTGAAGGGGTATAAAAAGGAGTGGGCACAAAAGGGATGTTCTATTTTATCTGATGGATGGCGTGATTCGGTTGTTCAAAAAGATATTATAAATTTCTTGTTAACTATCCTAAGGGCTCGGTCTTTATCAATTTCGTTGATGCTTCCGAAGTCTCAAAGGATTCGACCTTGTTC
>JAULKK010000010.1:7173112-7195358 GCA_032355705.1 Rubia peregrina
TATTAAAAGAGGTTGGGGCCATAAATTGATCGAAATGGTTTGTTAGGGCTATGAAGTGTTCACTTTATTTGTTAGGGCAAAAAATTAACCATTTGACATTATTGGGGCCCTAAAAAACAATTTAGTCTTGTTTTGTGGATGTCAAGAACAAAAGTCCATAAACGGATAAATTTTTAACTTAAAATTAGCCATTTTAAGACTCATTTTTATTTTGCCCTGTTATCAAATGACCTTCTAATTGGGCTTGCTAACTAATACTATTAAGTTGGAGTGATAAACTATTTATAAGAAATTTTTACTTAATATATAATAAAATAATTTTAAAAAAATGAGGCCCCTAAACAGTAAAAAAATGGGGGCATGAGGCAAATGCCTCACTTGCCTCACGGTGAGGCTGGCCCTGGTTTGAACGAACCTTCAAAACTATGCGCCTGAGAAGACAACTCCACCGCGTGATTTCACGCGCCTTCTTCTTAAGAAGATTATCATCCTCCGCCAATATCCACAGGACATCATCCAAATACTCCAATTTCCCCAAACACATAAGAGAAAGATCCGCTAGAAACCAACAAGGCCCACAAAAAGTAGCCTCTGAGTCCGACATTGTAAGATGCAACATTGCCATCACGAACCACATGCGGAATGGCCAATGCGGCGTCGCATCGAAACTCTTCGATTCGATGCCTCGCAGGACTTCCATCACATGGAACACTATGATTTCTGGGTATCTGTCGAATGGCCAATTTGAACTTGCTCGGAAGATGTTCGAGGATATGCCGTATCGAGACAGAGTGTCCTGGAATGTTATGATTAGTGGGTATGTTAAGAATGGGGATCTTGGCGCGGCGAAACAGCTGTTTGATCAAATGCCTGACAGAGATGTGGTGTCGTGGAATGCAATTTTATCTGGGTATGCGCAGAACGGGTTGGTGGATGAGGCGTGGAGGTTGTTCTGCGCTATGCCGGTGAAGAATGAGATTTCGTGGAATGGGATTTTGGCAGCTTATGTGCAGAATGGGAAAATGGAGGAGGCTAGTAGGTTGTTTGAGTCTAAAGGGAGCTGGGCTGTGGTTTCTTGGAACTGTTTGATGGGAGGATATTTGAGGAAGAGGAGGTTTGCGGAGGCCAGGGGTGTTTTTGATAGGATGCCCGAGAGGGATAAAGTGTCATGGAATACTATGATTTCTTGTTATGCGCAGAATGGCGAAATGGACATGGCGAGGAAGTTGTTTGATGAATCACCTGTTCGGGATGTGTTTACATGGACTGCGATGGTATCGGGGTATGTGCAGAATGGTATGTTGGATGAGGCTCGGCTGATCTTTGATGAGATGCCGGAGAAGAATGCTATCTCGTGGAATGCAATGATAGCGGGGTATGTCCAATCAAAGAATGTTGACTTGGCGTGGGAATTATTTGAGGAAATGCCTTGTAGGAATATCAGTTCTTGGAATACAATGATAACGTGCTTTGCACAAAATGGTGATACTGCACGTGCCAGGAGCTTGTTTGACAGCATGCCTCATCGCGATTGCATCTCTTGGTCGGCTATAATTGGAGGTTATGTCCAGAATGGCGAAAGCGAGGAGGCCTTACATATGTATGTCGAGATGGAAAGACAAGGGGAGAGGATGAATAGTTCTAGTTTTACCTGTATGTTAAGCATGTCTGCTGATATTGCAGCCTTAGAGTTGGGGAAGCAAATACACGGGCAGGTTTTCAAGGCAGGGTTTGAATTGGGGTGCTATGTTGGGAATGCAGTTCTTGCCATGTACTGTAAATGCGGATCTATTGAAGAGGCTTATGATGTGTTCCAGAGCATTACAGACAAGGATATTGTCTCTTGGAACACAATCATTAATGGTTATGCAAGGCATGGATTCGGCAATGAGGCTCTTAAAATTTTTGAGGCAATGCAGAAAGCAGGAACTGGACCTGATGAGGTTACCATGGTAAATTTCCTCTTAATTCTGCATTTATACTGGCTAGCCTACTCAAGTTTTTGTAATGCATGTGGATATATTTTTCATAAATTCAGTCTGGTGTTTATACAGGTTGGTGTTTTGTCCGCTTGTAGTCACACTGGCTTGATAGATGCTGGCAGATCCTACTTCGATTCCATGCCTCGTGATTTTGGCATAATGCGGAACTCTAAGCACTATACTTGCATGATTGACCTTCTTGGGCGAGCTGGTCGCCTGGATGATGCTCAGAAACTGATGAAGGACATGCCTTTTGAAGCAGATGCAGCAACCTGGGGTGCTCTCCTTGGGGCAAGCAGGCTCCATGGGAATGCAGAACTGGGAGAAAAGGCTGCAGAAATGATTTTTATATTGGAACCTTGGAATGCCGGAATGTATGTCCTTCTCTCAAACTTGTACGCTTCTTCAGGAAGGTGGCCCGAAGTCAGAAAGATGAGACTGAAAATGAGGGATACTGGTGTGAGGAAAGTACCGGGATACAGTTGGGTTGAAGTGCAAAACAAGATTCACACATTCTCAGTCGGTGACTCTACCCACCCTGAAAGCCATAGAATTTACGCCTTCTTAGAAGAGTTAGATCTCCGGTTGAAGCATGAGGGTTTTGTATCTTCCCCGAAGCTGGTCTTGCACGACGTGGAAGATGAGGAAAAGGAGCAGATGCTCAAGTATCACAGTGAAAAGCTAGCAGTAGCATTCGCAATTTTGACCATACCAGCTGGCAGGCCTATTCGTGTTATAAAGAACTTGAGGGTCTGTGAAGATTGCCATACTGCTATCAAGTACATTTCCAAAATTGTTGGAAGAGTGATAATTGTACGGGATTCTAACCGCTTTCATCACTTCAGAGATGGTGTGTGCTCTTGTGGAGACTATTGGTAAAGATCACGAAATGGGAAGCAGAGAATAGCCAGCTAATGTTTGGTACTAATAGTTGGAAAATCAAGTTATACGGGACCTTGTTCTTTATCCTAGTTCTTAACACCACATAAAGTGTCGATCATCAGCCATTTAATGCAAAATGATACTTGAGACGGAAGAAAAAAGAAATTATGGACATATGCTCCTCTTTCGATCATACTACTGCATAGTCCGTCTGCCGGCTGCTCTTCCATAGCTTCGGGTCTTGGTTGGCATCTCAGTGGGCTTGTATTCTGGCTTCCTTTTTATCCCACTTCCAGTATTTGGGACCATCATCATTGAGGTTCCTTGATTTCCTTCCGTCCCAGGGTTCTTCTTGGCAAACAGGGAAGCATACAGTCTCTCCTTTGAATTGATCACTTGGTGAAGAGTCCCTGAATCAGAAACTGAACAAAGCAATGCGTGAGTTCGAAAGAGGAGCATATTAGCATTAACAAGTAGGAATCTATGCTATCCTGTATAGAGATAATGAATATAAGCTTTACCAAGGAGGGATTGAATAGCTTCCTTTGCAGCGAGCCTCTCCGCCACTTTCTTACTTTCAGCCACACCGGTGAATATTTTGCCACAAAAGTAGACGGAAGATTTGTAAACGGCCTTAGCTGACTCCCCTCCTTCAGGCAGAGTTTGGTATTTTGGAATTCTGAAGTTCATCTTCACAGCATACTCGTGCAGAATCGACTTGGTAAATAGTGGTTCCTTGAAGAAGATAAGGCAAGTTTTAAATAAGCAGTTTACGTGGTTCGGAGATGAAAGTTTCTTCCTAAATTAAAATGTTGATTTCATGTCAGAATTGCTAGGAACAGTTGAAATACGAGTGTACTCTGGGGCTCTACATTCTGCAAGTTATTGATTGTGAGCAGTTAAACCAAGTCTAAACATGAAACTTACATTATCTTATTTTAAGATTAGAACGGCGAGGTCATTTCATGGAATTTATTAACCATGTATAAATTTTGTTTTAGCAGAATTGATGGTTTAGTTTCAGCAGGACTAACAAGTTGCAATCTTGAAAATTTTCAGTTCATCTTAAAACACATGTCCAGTACAAATTACCTGGTGAATACAGAAGGTCCCCAGTTGGGGAGTGAGGTTGATGTTCTTCACGGACTCATACGCCAACCTTGCTACGTCTTCCTCAGCTGCCTTAACATTTTTGAAGGCCGACTTGGATATGTACCGGGTTTCCCCAACCATAATGAAAGCCCTAAACATTGGAGCGTGAGCAGAGCCTTCATTCACATGCTGATACAGCGGAAGTGTGAGCCTCGCTTTCTGAACCAATGTTTGCAGCTTGTTTTTGAACATGGAGCAAGCATTTTCTGGCAGCAGCAAACACTCACGTCAGATACTTTGAAGAACAATGAATTTACGCTTCTGAACTCAAGTTTTGGCAAAGTTAGGAGGATTAAAGTGCTTACTGTGATCAGGAGGGGAGAACTCCATTTCTGCTCTTGAAGATGTGAGGATGTTCAATTTTTGGTCTAATTTGAAGATAGTGATATCCTATTTACCGTTTAAAAAAGGGCTATTTTCTGGAGAAAAGGGGCTCATGCATTTTTACATGTGCTTGGTACATTTCATTTTAGTACTAAAAAGTCTAGTATACATAAAACATGTATCTTTTAAGTACAATGTTATCAGGTATAGTAAAAGAACAAAAAGGAGGGTAAAATGTACAACTGAAACTAATGGAACACTTTTGCATGATTGCATCCCTATTCAACAAAAAAACAAGTCTTCTGTATACCTAATCAACACAACTTGCTTTTACAACACAGCACAAACATGAATGCAGTGACTGATCCTTCAGATGCAGAAACTCGAACAATCGGAAAGACAATCAGCGGCTACAAATCTCAGCTCCTTCACCAGATGGATTATGCTAATAGCCGACGCCACCATGAGGAACTGGAAAGAAAGCAGATAAGCTGAATGAACGCTATACCCTCAGTACACTATTCAAATGACCATATATTACTGGATGTGAAAAAGGCAGAAACCATTAATGTGAAAAGCGCAACTCGAGAAGCAATGGAAGCAAGTGATGCAATGGAGGTAAGCCGTCTCTCATCAACCAGCCTCAAGGACCAGAGTTTTACACCTCCGCTTCCAACGGATTTAATTAGGAATACTATGCCAACCTGCAATAGGTACATTCACACATCCTGTCATTGATATCAAAACCAGTGCTATATTTGCTCCATTCCACGTAAAGCGTCCAGTTTCTACGCCTATTCTAGTTATAGAAACCACTCTTTATGTGGAACGGAGGAAAGTTCATCTGCAGTGATTGAGAATCAACATACCGATATTCCAGAAATAAGTGCAGGATTAACAGTACCCATAAATAAGCCTTCATATTGGGTCTCTCCAGCAGCTCCATGATTTTGCTCGCCACATGCATATCATAAACTACACAAACGAAATTTAAAGCATTCGTCGATTACCTACCAGTTGAACTAGGTCTAGTTTGGTCAACATACATCTCAGCGCATCAACAATGCGATTTAAGTCGGGAGAGGAAGCTAAATGTGCATCTGTTACATCATCAGCCTTTGAGGTTAAGGTGATCAGACTAGTTGGACCAGACGGCGTTATCTAGTAACTTCGCTGCCATCTACTGTAATCCCTCTGATGGCAAAAGCCATCGGTATTTTCTTAAGTACAAGAATAGCTCATAAACACAAACTCCGTCCAATGAATCAGAATTAGAACATGAACACGGAGAAATCAATGAAACACTATCAGAAATGGAAATGGAAGGAGATCGAAGCAGTGGAAATGGTAAGTTCCTTCCGACAAGAGGCAGTAGGGAGAGTTACAGGCGGTAGTAAACAGTCTGCATTTCCAGCCCATCGATTGAGATGGAGGAAAAGACTCTCGAGTTGGTTGGTGGGTGGGGCGGGGCCGGGGGGGTGTTTCGAGGTGAAGGGGAGAATAAGATTAACCCCCACCATTACCCAATAAATGCATTAACAAATCTTGATCCATCAGAACTGCATAAACCAGATGATTAGTTTATCTCTTGTTTGTCCTTAACCACAACTACGGTAAACCCATTATGGAGTCAGGTTTCTAACATTAAAGACAGAAACAGTAGGAATAACGGAACAGAACAGCACAACACATAAGTTTGAGAGATTAGTTGGCATTTGGCAACCAAAGCGACTGCCATAAGTTCATGATTAGACTACAAAAGAACACAATGGCGATAAAGCAAGTCTTCTCTTTGTCAAAAAGCTTAGTACAGGAGTATAGTATAGTACACGAAACGGTCTTTCACTTTCCTAATAGTCGATAATATCATCTGCCGAGAAAATATGTCAACCTACAGTTAGCCTCTACCTAGAATTCAAGGGCGAAGATTGACATTAATACTCTGGTCATTCGCACAAAAGGGATGAACCTGGTGAACATACCACCAAAAAATCCGCATCTTATAAATAATTCTGGGACGTGGTGAATCATGGACGAAGAGCAGCAACTTTCTCTGCCATTTCTTCAACAATTTCATCTTGCTCCAAAATGGCATCGGCCTGTTGTAAATAAAACTTAATGGTGTATTAAAAATTGGAAGCATACTGCCAATCTTCAGCTTCATCATACAGAAAGTGTTGGAATTATATGAGAAGCGAGTAAGAAACTTTGGATTACCTCTAAGTCCTTCTTTTTAACTTCAATACATTTGGAAGCACTAATGCTGTTACTCTTAAACAAGCTCTTGCCAGTGCTTGGTCCATTTTGTCCAGTCCCTTGTGGCTTTTCTAAGCCTTCAGAATGACCTGGGGGGCTCTGAAGAGTTAAGGCAACAGAAGCAGCTGTCCGCTTTTCAATTTCCTCTGCATTGTCTTCTTTAACAGCTGGAACACGCTCTCTGACAAGGTAAAAACATAAGATATATGGTTGAGCGATCAAACCGAGATACCATTTCCTACCATGATTCATTGGGTATCAATGTTCCAAGTTTCAGAGCAGTTTTTTGACCATATAATCAAACCATTCTGATCACAGACAAGTGTTTTCATTTCTTTCTTTTTCCTTGTTTTCTGTGAATATGTGATGATTCCTAGCAGCAATATGTTGTGCTTTTTACTTCGTTATACAGAATATACATTAAATGTACTGCTGATATTTTTGGATAATCACATCAGTATAGTTTCATATTATTACTATAAATGAGCACTCCAATTCCATATTTTCTACCATTACTCCCCCTTATATTTAAGTTTTCATTGATACCCAAAATTCGGTAAGTTGCAACAGATGATCAAACAACAGCAATGTGAGTTATACAGCATGTACTTATTTAACCATACAGAACATGAAACCTAGGTGTATCCGTGTATGCACAAGAGTTGAAAATCAGCCACAGCACAGGCGCAAACAAGAAAAAAGTGAAAATGTTCCAAACGAGGAAAAATCAGAAAAAGGAAATCTACGTTAAAAGTGACAAGTGACAAGTTCTTGGAACTAATAACCTTATGGAGATCAGAGAGAGTCGTCAAAGTGATGAAATAAATAAATTTAGCATTTAGTACATCAGTGCAGTGGCATTATAAGTACAAAACCCCAACAACCTACTCAAATGACAGAAATAAAAGTATATAAATTCATGTACTACATACCTAGGCAGAGAAGCATGTTGCCGTTGGAGTGGTGGAGTGCCTCTTTCACCTTTACCATAGTGCTCTTCAAGATGGGCAAACTGTCTCTTGAACCGATCAACACCACTACATTAAAAGTAAACACAGGCAAGAGAAGGTTTTCAGCATATTTGCTTATAGGAATTAGAATGAAGAAATATAGCACTGCTTTTTAAACCTAAACAGACAGAAAAATATTTTAAAATGTGCACGTGTGGCACACACATAAATTCAGTTAAAGAAGAAGAGCCATAACCTTGGATACATAAAGCCACTTGTCTGATCACCACCTCGGAGATACTCTTCAAGCATTTGGGGATGATACTCCAAAATCTGTTTGCTCAATACAGTGTAGAGATAACAAATTAGCAATTGCAATAAGTACATCTTCAACATAGCTATTTTTAACTGAAAAGGCTAACCTCTTTATAAATTAACTCCCTAACGTCATCCTTGGCCAGTTTCCTCCTCTCAAACTCAAATTCAAGCTTAGAAATTGGTAGAGTACATGGTTCACGTTCAACATTTCCTAACCCCGCAAAATATGGATCAGCCAAGGCCTGCAGACACAAGAAAATGTCATCTTCATAGTATTTTTTATTTATTTTAAAACTAGTCAAATCCGTTCTTTATCTCCCTCCTTCCCTCTTATAATTAGCAAAGAGCTTCACATCATTACCTCTTCAGCAGTTGGTCGATCTTTAGGGTCAAAGGCGAGTAAGCGTTCTAATAAGCGAAGAGCCAAAGCATCAGCATGCGGAAACTTGTGCATAAACGGAACTGGCTGCTTTTTACGCATGCTACTTAGATATCTTCTAGCCTTTTCGTTTCTGATCTGCAGTTTTCCATGAAAGCACACAAACACAATATTAGTTTATGACCACATAAACCATATACAGGCAAAAAGAAGAATTGACAACATTTCTTGCAAGGAGAAATAGAGAAAAATAAGACGGAAGTGAGAAAACTAACCCTGGCAATTGATTCAGGGGGAGGAGTACCGAGCAAATCTGTCATTAAATCTAATTGATGCACCACATTCTTCCCAGGAAACAATGGTTTTCCACTAAGCATTTCCGCAAATATGCATCCTATGCTCCAAATATCAATTGCAGGAGTATACTGCAAAAGTAGAAGTCTTAGATATGGCACACACGAAGTCATACATATAATTTTAACTAAGATAAAATCTCCATTTACCAAACCATTAAGAAGCCCTGTCATTAAGGGACAGTTGACTTACTTTTGAGAAGAAGGAACCACATAACTCAGGTGCTCTATACCATCGAGTTGCAACATAATCCTATCAGAATAAGAATTACTTGTTAAAGAAGTTAGAATCCTGGATTAGAAGGGGAAAAGAAACATGTATGAATCTCTCTTGGGACTTACAGTCCAGAAGATAGCAGATGGAGCATCATTGAATGATACGCGGGCAAGACCAAAGTCACAAATCTTCAATTTACAGTCAGCATTAGCAAGGATATTTTTTGGCTTTAAATCTCGGTGGAAGACATTAGCTGAAAGCATAAAATTTTGTCGTAAGCAACGAGGATAGAAAAACAATAACATCAAGTACAACAACAGATGATTATAGTAAAGTAGCCAACCAGAATGAATATACTTTAGCCCGCGAAGAAGCTGGTACAAGAAAAATTGGTGATGCTCAGGCGTAAGATCATCATTAGCCTTAATCACTTGGTGAAGATCGGATTCCATCAGCTCAAAAACAACATAAATGTCTCTAAATTCTCTCCGAGAGGGAGGTAGCATAATGTGCTTTATTTCTACAATGTCTGGGTGGCGCAGCAGTCGAAGGAGCTTTATTTCTCTTAGAATCCTAGTAGCATCCGAGACATGCTCAAATACATCGTTAATCTTCTTTATTGCAACTCTATCACCGGTATGGGTATCAACGGCGGATCCCACAACACCATAACTACCTTTCCCAACAACTTCTTGAACTTGGTATCTGTTTGCTTCACCATATTCTGTAAAGAACTCCGTTTCCAGATTCTGAAGGATCAAAAGAACGAAACTGTTAGCATTGTCCAATAATTCAAATTCAGAAACTACACCCAAAGATTACAACTTGCTTCTACCAACTATAACAAAAATTTCAATTGATTGTCTTTGTGCTTTACTACTAGTGAGTTCAGTAAGAAACACCAAATAATTCACAGAAAGAAAACAGTTAACACTAAATCCCGTCTCCAGATTCTGAAACACAGAATGATCATAGAAACTATCAACAAAGTCCAATAATTCAAATTCCGAGATTACAAACTAAAAACAAAGGTTGCAACCTACATCTACAAACTATACCAAATTTTATGTGCATTGATACTAGCAACTTCAGCAAGAATCACCAAAGAATTCACGAAAAGAAACGTCTTTCTAAACATGTAAAGAAAAGATTCAACTGTGCGCACTACGATAAAAAAAAACACAAACTTCATCGGATTACACAACGAACATCGAACAAAAATCAAGATCAAAGTCGAACCCATTAATCAAAGAACAGAACCCACAAGTTTTCCATCATCAAAATCAATAAACAGATCTACCCTTTACCTTCTTGTGGTGATCCATGGGGGAGGAAGATGAAGAAGAAAAAGGGAAATCAATGCGCTTGGGGACCTTAATAAACTTAAGCCCAGATAAATCAATATCTTCCTCGATCTTAAACGTCTGTATCCTCTGAATTCTTGGTTCCAAAGGGGTCAAATAACAATCAGGGGCATCACTAGTAGATGTCACGGAATGGGAGCCCTTTCTTTGGAACCACCTTCTTACACCCTCCACGAATGCGTTTCCCCCCATAAACTCCCTATTTCGATTCTCCGCCAATCCCTCTCAGCATTTCGCGCCTGCGGATACTCCGTTAGAATTACAAATGTTGGGGCGGTTTCTTGGGAGCTTGTTGGTCTTTTGGTCTACTTTTTCTGCTATGGTTTGGCATTTTATATGTTTAAAAAAATTGGAAGGGAAGAAGGGGAAGAAAAGGAAATTATGACCAATTAATTAGGTATCTAATCCTTGACTTTGCATGCATTATTATGGTTAAGGTTATGGCGTATATGGGCTGTTGTTGCACATGTCACTATCATCATCACCATCACTCTAGTTTTACATTTTTAGCACACTATGAGAAGTCTATTAATTTTCTTCTTTTGTTTGGTTTGGTTTGGTTTGGTTGCGCCAGGTTTGGTGTATTTGTGGTTATAAAGTTGTATTTTAAGGGATTAAATTTGTGCTTCAATTTTATGGTAAGTGAAAATAAGGTTAAAGAGTTTTTGAAAGTTTTCTTACTCCCTATATCCCACCATAAACTGCACCGAATCTTTTTCACTGCCTTGAACAAACTTGTTTGACCGTTAAACTATGTATAATAACGGCAAATAAAAAGTCGATATTTAGAAACTACTTATTACGATGAATCCAACAATATCACATACGATATTATTGTTGTTTATGTATTTATTTAAAAATGTGGTCAAACTTTGTCAGTGTTGACTGTCAAATAATAAGTGTTGACTACCAAATAGTAAGTGTGCAAAACTAAATCCTATGACCCAAGATCGGTGTTAACTTAAATTTTTGACAAAATTCAATGTAAATGTCATACCATTCTTGATGGATTGCTATTCTTAAAGTGTTCCGTTATAATAGGAGGGGTATTCTAGTAATTTCTTTGGCTGTAATGGAGAATTACAGCTCAAACAGCTAGCTCGACTAACTAATTTGCAACCGGGATTAATCAAGCACAAAAAAGAAGTTTTGGAGTTGGTTATAACATATTTTGGCCACTTCATTGAGGAGGGATTAGTATATATAGTTTTGGATATTCAGTTGTGAGGATGAGCTAGTTTTTTATATGAAATATGTACACTCTTTTGAAGAGCTCATCCTCTCATTTCTTCAAACTTTCTAAATCTAATCTCTCTTTCTTTTCGTTTATGTCTTTCTGTTCTTGATTCTTTGCAAATTTACAATTTAATCCTACTTAAATCCTTCCATTCACGACATCTGGTATCAAAGCATAGCTTTCCTCAGCCTAAAAATGGCAAAAATCACCAGATTCAAGGCTTTTGAAAACAACATGAAGAACAGGTTCAATGAATTGTCTCAGAATCTCAGGCAAGCAATGTATGGTGCTATGGAGTCCAAGTTCATAGCCATCAGCTCAGAGATCAAGGCAAAGACCGCAACGCAAGTGGAGAAGATTCTGGAATCACAAAATGCACAACTCAATGATGTGAAAGACATAATCAGGAGCTTATCTGAGGGAAACGATGCTCATAACAGTGATTTGTCGATTCACTCTTCCGGAGATCGTTCTAGATATGTGAAAACCAAAGAGTCTACTTGGAAGAACAATAAACAACTAGAGAAAATCGAAGATCCGACTCAGTTTTGGAGAGCTGGGAGAAACAATCACTTCCTACAACCAAGGATTGCGCTGGTGAACTTCAATGGAGACAAGCCAAAGGAGTGGCTGATGAGATGCCTTAAACACTTCAAATATTTTCAAATTCTTGATCAATGACGTGTTGAAGTTGTGGAGATATACTTAGAGGGCAAAGCGGAGGTGTGGTTCCAAAATGAGAAACTGGCAAGAGAGCGGTGGAGCTGGCAGAACTTTGCAAGTGTTGTGACTGCCAGATTTTCATATCTTAGAGCAGCAGATGTAGTGGAATTTCAAAAAGCTCTACCAAAAGGGCAGCGTGAGAGATTACTAGGAGAGTTTAGAAGAATTGAAAACACTCATGATTGGTAAGAATCCAAATATTTCTGAAGAATATTTTATATCCAGCTTCATGAGTGAACTTGAAGAGAAGCTTAAACCTATGTTGAAAATGTTTAAACCGGGAATTCCTAAGGCTACTGTTGAATTAGCTTTACTGCAAGAGCAACACCTGGATTTCATAGGTAGGAATGCTAAGGGATTGAATATACAAGGGGGTAGTATTCATCTAAATCAGAATGTAGCTAATAGGTTGACTGGGGATAAGATAGTGTGGAAACCAACTGAGAGTAAAAATGTTTCTGGTGTTGTAAGGAGAGTTTCTCCTCAAGAGATTAAATTTAGAAGAGATAATCATCTGTGTTTTAATGTGGAGAGAAATATGGGCCAGGACATCAGTGTAAGTTTAGGCAATTAAATTGGATAAACTCACAAACTGAAGAAACTGGTGAGGGAATTATGATTGTGGAAGAAACTGAGAAATTTAGTGAAACTGAGGAACTCCCAGAACACTTTGTACTTAATTCAATTAGAGTTAATATGAGGATTAACACTATAACTTTGTATGGGAGAATCAAGGGCAAAATGTGAGCATTCTATTTGAAATTGGCAGTAATGAGAGCTTCATTGATCCTGATATATTGAAACTTGCTAGTTTGGAAGAATGTAGAACTAGACTTTTTGTGGTGACTGTGGCCAATGGTGATCAAATTTATGGTGCTACTTTATGTCCTGGGGTGCACTGGAGTGTTCAAGAACACAATTTCTCTTATGATATGAGAGTTATGCCATTGGGAGAGATGGATATTATTCTTGGAGTTAACTGGAAGAGATTATTTAGTCCTATATCCTTTGATTTTGCTGATCATCATATCACATTCTTTAGTAAGGGCAATAAATGGACTTTGCATAAAGAAGATGAAACAGTAGTGCTCAAACGGATTAGAGGAGATGAGGCAAAAAATTGTTTGAACAGAAGAAAGAAAGAAAGTGTCAGACATCTTTCTACGATGTTTAATGAAATGCTTTGAAGGGGGAAATATCCACATGCTTTGAAGGGGGAAATTGAGAAGCTTAATGAAATGCTGGAAAATAAGGTGGTTAGGCACATTAGCAAACCATTTGCTTCACCAGTGCATCTAGTGAAGAAAAAAGATAATTCATGGATGCTTTGCATAAACTATATGAAACTTAAGCATATGACAGTAAAGGATAGGTTTCATATGCCAATTATTGATGGGCTATTAGATGGACTACATAACTCAAAATTCTTTTCCAAGTTAGATTTGAGAACTGAGTATCATCATATCAGAGTTAGTGAAAGTGATAAATATAAAAACAACATTTCCACCACACCATGACCATTTTGAATTCTTGGTAATGCCCTTTGGACTAACAAATGCACCTGTCACTTTTCAGCCACTCATGAATCAGGTTTTCAAGAACCAGTTGAGAAAATCAATGCTTGTATTCTTTGATAACATTTTGTTTTATAGTAAAACACTGGAAGATCATTTTAAACACTTGGAGACTATATTGAGCATTATGGAACAAAAACAGTTATATGCAAAGAGATCAAAAATGCATTTTTGCTGAATCACAAATTGAATATTTGGGTGATCTGATCACATCTAAGGGGATTAGAATGGATCAGGGTAAGGTGAAATGCAATCTAGATTGGCCAATTCCCAAAACTATCAAAGAACTCTGAGGATTCTTAGGATTAGCAGGTTATTACATAAGATTCATATCCTCTTTTGGAGTTATCTACAGGCTATTGCATGATTTACTAAAGAAGAACTAATTTCAGTGGAATTCTCTGGCCACAGAAGCTGTAAATAAACTAAAGAATGCCATCACTTCAGCAATTGTATTGAAAATGCTTGAGTTTGATAAACTATTCACTATTGAGACTAAAGTCAGTGATCAGGGGATATAAGTTGTACTACTGCAAAATAATCAACCAATTGCATTTCTCAGCAAAGCACCGTGTTAAGAGTAAGGGACTCTCTACTTATGAAAAAGAGCTATTAGCTATTGTGATGGCAATGTATAAAAGTGGAGACAATATTTGATTAGAAGTCAATTTGTTATTAAAACTGATTAGCGCGATTTGAAGCACTTAATGGAAAAAAATTACACCATGCTCTACAGCATAAATGGACCACAAAGTTGTTAGGATACAATTTTGAGATTCAGTATAGAAGAGGTGTGAAAAATAAAGCTGATGATGCCTTGTCTAGATTACCAGGTATATCAGGGATGCAAATCAGTCCAGAAAGTGATATTGAAGAAAGTTCTGAGAATGTTTTGGCATGCCAAACTAAGGGAAATCGGATGATCAGTCCCCAACCCGCGTCCATTGCAAGAATGAGCAGTACTATTAGTACATTATAACCATCCTAGATTGCACAATTAGAAAGAAGCTATCAGGAAGATGAGGTGAGTCAGGAATTGATTGCACAAGATGTACTTAATACTGATATGCCATCAGAATATCAGTATGTACAAGGAATTTTGAAGAAGGGAAAGAAGATTTATGTGGGAACTAATATTGATGTCAGAAAAGACATCTTGTATTCTATGCATGTTTCTGTAATAGGAGGTCACTCTGGCCAATCTACTACCATTAGAAGGGTGATAACAATGTTCACTTGGCCAGGGATCGGACAAGATATCATACAATATATCCAACATTGTGAGATTTGTGAGAAAAACCAAAAATGAGCACTGTCATCCACCTGGCCTACTGCATCCTCTACCAATTACTACACATGCATGGAAGCATATCACAATGGATTTTGTGGGAAAACTAAATCCAGGGGCTTAGACACTATTTTAGTAGTGGTTGATAGATTGACAAAGTATAGCCATTTTGTGGCTCTAGCACATCCATTATCTGCTCAGACAATGGCTGATCTATTCTTTTCAGAGATTTTATAAGCATTGTGGTTTACCTGACTCTATAGTCAGTGATAGAGATAAGATATTCCCCAGTTCCTTTTAGCAAGAATTATTCACTACGCTAGGAGTTTCATTGAATTTCATCTCTGCTTATAATCCACAAAGTGATGAAAAAACTGAGAGAGTTAATCAGGTTTCAGAGACCTTTTTGAGATGTTTTTGTGGGGATAAGCCTGATTCTTGGAGTTCTTGGTTGGGGCAGTAGAGAGATGGTATAATACCACATTTCATTCCAGCATTGGAATGACACCATATGAGGCCATATTTGGTGTTGAACTATTGGCATTACCATTTGAAGCTTTGTCAGATTCTTTATTTCCTATTGCACATGATATGATGCAGCAAAGAGATGATGTTAATACTCTATTGCAGCAGTATTTACACAAGGCACAAGAAAGGATGAAAACTTTTGCAGATCAGAAGAGAACTGAAAGGGAGTTTGCAGTAGGGGATTATGTTTACCAAATAATCCAAAAGTATAAACAGAAGAAACTCAATGGAAAAGTAAATATGAAGTTAGCTCCTAAGTTCTTTGGTCCTTTCAAAATATAACAAAGGATTGGAGCATTTGCGTACAAAATAGAATTTCCAAACATAGTTAAGATACATCCTGTATTTCATGTGTCATTACTGAAGCAACATGTTGGCAGTCCTTCAACCAGTACAGTAGTTCTTCCTCCTGAGGATTTGGAAGATTCATTATAACTGTTTCCCAAGAAGATCTTGCAACGCAGGTTGCTCAAAATGATCAAAGGGCACAATGGCTGATTGAGTAGTCTAATTTACCACTAGAAGAAGATTCATGGGAAGACAATTTAGTAATTTAGACTCAGTTTCCAACCTTCAAGTTTTAGCTCGAAATCTGCTTTAGTTCTGGTATTTGGTAGCTTGAGGACAAGCTAAACGTTAAGAAAGAGGGAATGTAATAATAGGAGGGGTGTTTTAGTAATTTTTTGGTTGTTATGGATAATTATAGCTCAAAAAGTTAGCTCGGCTATCTGATTTCTTTGGCAAGTTGTAGTAGTTGCAACCGGGATTAATCAAGCACAAAAGAGGAATTTTGGAGTTGGTTATAACTAATTTTCGGCCACTGCATTAAGGAGGGATTAACATATATAGTTTTGGATGTTTAGTTGTAAGGATTAGCTAGTTTGTTTATATGAAATATGTATACTCTTTTGAAGAGTACATCCTCTCCTTTCTTCAAACTTTTTGAATCTAATCTCTCTTTCTTTTCGTTTCTGTCCTTCTGTTCTTGATTCTTTGCCAATTTACAATTTATTCTTACTTAAATCCTTCCATTCACGACATGTTCTCAAAAAAAATTGATTCTTTTCAAGGCTAGTCCATACTATGAGTCATATGAAAAGTTTAATTCAGGTTTCCAAATTATTCATTAAAAAGGGCCCAGGTTTCACTCTATCCTTTTGGAAATTTAATCATCAAACATAGCTTATTTTTTTCTCTACCCCTTTGAAAATACATGGATGTATTATTTGAAATGAGGGAAAAGTCAAGCAGATCGAAATATTCCAATTAGTTGGCTTTGACCGTGATTCTTCATTCTACAAAAGTTTTAAAACATCAAGTATCATGAACACAATGCTAATATAGGTATTACTATATATGCTAACTAGATAACACTCATGTCAATGCATGAATTAATGAACAAAAATGTAAAATATAATTTATAATTAAAATAATTATAATTTTTTGGCATATCTATATGAGAATTACACATGCTGCAGAATTTATAATAAATTAATATATTTATTACTATTTCAATGCATTGAATAAAATAAAATCGACTCGATCTTTGCTGACACATGCATAATTTATGTACAAAAATATTAACTGTTGTATAAAATGCTTTACGTTATAAAAAAATACAGTGATAAAAATATGATATATTTGTTGATAATGAATCAATAATTATTTATGTCTCTTTTAAAAAGAAAACCAAAAGTACGTTAGGAGACGTTTCCAGAGAAGAATAAAATTATAATTTTGTAAATGATTTAAATTACACTATTAATATTATTCCAATAAATAAGAATTCGTCTCTTGAAAGACGATCTTTCCATAAGTTATTGAAAGACTAAGGTTTAAACTGCAAATTAGAAAAAAAATCAATATAACCTTTTTTAATTGTATAAATCGGGTCATAAACTTATAACTTCTCCACGTTGCATAATAATTTTTTAATATTGCAACTAAAACCTTTTATCTTTCTATAATTCTAATTCAACCTCGTCTTTCCATATGCCTATGAAAAGACGGTATTTCTCAAAATTTTGCCAATAATTTATTATTTTCTAACTAATTTATATTTGTGAATTTAAAATATTTATTAAATTATTAATCAACATAATAATTGTATTAGTTTAGTTTTTTTTCATTAAATGTATACAAAGTTTAAAGAAAACTGAGATTAGACGATGGAAATGGGCAAATAAAAAGGAAATATATAAAGAATGCTTCATTTAAAGAAAGGAAAAATAAAAAAAGATGTTCAACCGTTCTTCTTGATCAATTTCTGAACATAACACTACTTGAGGAAATATCAGTCAAAATATATCTTTTCTAAGCTTAGACAAATCACGATTCACCTGCCTTATACTTCCAACAATCCATTCTGAAAACAATTCTTCGCATCCTAACTGAATTGAATCAATAAAGTTAAAAAAGAAATACCTAATCTCAATGCACTCATAAATGGTTGTCCAAGAGTAAATTCTTATGGAGGAAGGGTTATAGGAAGTTGGGAATGGACGAAGAAACATGAAGGTGGTTCCATTCTACAGCAACAGAAGAGTTTACGCCCAGTCCTTGATTGTGGTGAAGTTCTTACAAACTCTTCAATGAAGTCTCGCCTAATATTACAAAGGTCATCGTTATCTGGAACCATATCAAATTGAAATCTATTATTCAAACATATACAGTAATACATTTCCATCCAACAAAACTATGTCGCGGATAGGATATGGGGTGAAATGGTTATGGGGGCGAATAGTCACAAATTTTTAGATTTTAACTGAATGTTAATTATTCTTCATATATGTATATTATCCTTATATTAAGGCAACCATGTTGGATATATCCTCACTGGTAGTATATCTATGACTGGTTTATGCTTAGTTCTAGTGTGGGTCTGCTCTAGTGATTGTGTGTTGTATGTTTCATGTTGTTATTGAAGCTTTTATGAGTGTGTGTAGGTTGTCGACTTCCAATGATAAACATGGTGAGGGACTCTGAGGGTGGTTAGATTATGTGCCTAAGACCTTGTTGGTTAGGGGATAATCCTTCTTAGATAAATTGGTTGGAGGAGTTATTTCCATTACCGGTGGCGCAGGTTGGGTTAATGTCCCTTACGGAATTTCTAGGAAAGCTCTATCAAGTTTTGACTATTCTCTGATTTATTTGTTCTTGTGCATCATGTTTGTGTTCTTAATCTATCTTTTCTTTATGTTTGCTAGGATCAGAGACTGGGATCAGCGAAGGTGGGGTCGGGTGGAGTGGGATAAAGAAACTCCACCTGCTTGATCCTGATAATGGAGGGCTGAGGGGAACCGGCGCGAGGCTCGTGATGGCTTGGCTTTAGGGAATAGCTAGGTTGTACAGTTGATGAACACACCTGATTGGGTTAGCTACATGCTTTCGTTCATTTGTCGAGGACGGGGTAAAGTATGCTGATTGCGTGAAGAGTGCTTAATGGGCATACGTTCCCACTTTTAGGTTGGGTGGCCTTCCTATGGAAGGGCACCGTAAGTGACGTTGCGGTGACCCGTTTATCCTGTGCTCGATGAGACAATGGTGGCCGCTGCACCATCAACGAAGCAGACTTGTCCGCCACATTGGTTTTAGTTTCTTATTGTATCTAATGTAATATGTTTGCAATTTGAAACGATGTAACATTCATTAATGTACTCTAATGGATTAGGAACAACGTTTCTTGCTGTAATCTTCAATTTTAATGTCAATCTTGGGTTTTCCGACCCCAAAAAAGAATTTTTTTATTGGGCCCTTTTGATTGAGCCTTTATTTTAGGTTTTGTTGTTTTCATTTGTTCGGTACTTTCATACCTTTTGTTTCTTTATGAAAGGCCTAATTTTCATGACTACATTGTTAGCATAACCACGTCTTATGACATGTCTAATTTCTAGAATATGACAAGTATATGATAAGACATTTAAGATGCTTTAATTCTTGTTAAGGTCACTGCATGCATATGGTTTAGTGTGTTGGAGTACCTTGTCGCTAAGGGTTAAACTGGGAAAACAAGCATTGGTATGAATTGTATGCATGTTAGCTCTGTAATTGCCTTCTCCTTTCTAATGTAAGCGTACACAACTTCGTTATATTTTACTTTGTTCCAGTTGGAAATTTTTGTGATTGCATCAAGTAGCGAATGTCTTGGCTGGGAGATTCTAGCCTTTGCCGGACATTATGAAAGCCAAGAAAGAAAAATCTGATCCCCACAGACGATGCCAGTGATAAGGAAATCCTTCTGACTTTGAGCAAACGTAATATCCAGAATCAACGTGGTGTGGTATGCATGCATGACCGTGCTACAAAACAAGATCATGGGGAAGTCCATGGGATCCAGCTCCCATGCCTAAATTAGTGTTTTGGGTTGTATTAACTTATCTCTGGAAAAATACCATTAACTGTCTTTATGTCCTATATGCGTGATTTTTGTTGCTCATGGTTCACGTTGCTCCTATCATTATTGAGTCGTGTCCTTGAGGGCGTGATCATGGGTGTTGATCATCTTCCTTCTCGAGATGGACTTCTTCTTGTACGATGTGAGCCGCACTCAACGTTGGCTTTCCAGCTCGCTTGTCACGATGTATTATCTTCTGGTTTGGGCTTCACATGGTTCGGGGAGATGTATTAGTGGTTATCTTGTCACGTATGAAAAAGTGAGGGATACATGTGCACTTTAGTATAGAGAGGGAGAGAAAAATAACTATTTTCCTTTATTATTATTATAAAAATAAAAAAAAATTATATCTTACTGAACACCAAAAACTTCCCAACTTATTGCTTTGGCCTTGTTCTCCAGAGGTTATATGCACTTTGATTCACTTCGATTCAGTTCAGTAAAATTTGATTTGATGAAATTTGGCTTAATTTACATACATTATTACTATTTCTCAATACATTTATTTTAGTTCAGTTCATTTCAATTCAGTTAAATTTAGTAAAAATAAGCTCGAGGGAACAGGGTCTGCCTGACTTTTAATTGGGTTTTGAATAAAATAATTGCTCTATTATATATCATTTAGATAATGTTCTCCAGAGGTTATATGCACTTCTAGTCAATACAATTCAGTAGAGTTCAGTAAAAAATTGATTTGATGAAATTTAGCTTAGTTTAATCATATTATTAATATTTTCTAATACAGTTCAATTTAGTTCAATTCAGTTTAATTTAATAAAAATAAACACCCAAAAGTAGGGCCTTAATCATATATAGGTCTAAAAAAACCATTCCTAAATTTATAAACCAATTATTGTACTACTATTTATTTAACTAACTAGTAAATAAAATTGTACAATAATTAATTTCATTATAAATTTAGAAATTGCCATTTTTCCTTGAGATTTATCCATGATTAAAGGATATATGAGTAAGATCCGATATTTATTATTAATCTGTATGGCAATAGTTTTTTTTACACGCGTCAAACAAAAATTAGTCACCTACAAAAAAAAATTAGTCGTGCCAACCAACACACCTTAACTTTCATCGATTAAATTAAAAAATTAATAATTATTATATAACATCTATAATTGTGTGTGAATATAATTTAGGAAAATTATTTATTTAAAAAATACACGCTATTACGAATCTAGCGAGATCACATTATACAATATCCTAACTCATTTGTCAATTAAATTTAAAAATTAAAATTAAGCAATTTTATTTAAATGAATAGTTAAATTGTCAAATCGAGTTGGGGCAAATATGACAAGCTTAAAGTAAATGTTGTTTCCATGTTTTGTGCATTAATTGGGCGCCAGTTGCGTTCCCTGTAAATTTAATTGAAGATTTTTTTTTATTAGAGATGTCATGAGCTGTGATGTTGTAGAATTTTGAAGGACTACAGCTAACAAAGGTCTCTAAGTTCAGACATCAATAACGTGTGATAATCTGTTTTATTCTTTGAAATTGATGAATCGATCTAGTCCAACCTTCCTTTTTTATGTTGATAAAGTCAGACTAGGGGTGGCAAAATAGACCCATAGCCCGCGGGTCAAACGCGTTATCTAACTTTAAATTCGTATGGGTATGGGTAATGGGTCAAATGGGTAGTTGAAAAATATGGGTCGAATGGGTTGGGTTTGTGGGTTGACCGCGGGTTTACCCATGTGGGTTAAAACCTGCGGGCTTACCCATATGGATTGTTATATAAACCCATATGGGTCAATATATGGGTTGAAACCCGCTGGTTTACCCATATGGGTTGGTATATAAACCTATATGGGTCAATATATAGGTTGAAACCCGCTGGTTTTATCATATGGGTTTGGGAGGCCGTCGCCGTACCTCTCAAATATACAATTTATAGCCCTGAATGCGTGCTAACTACAACTAAATAGCTAGTGGCAAGTTGGGACCGTCCACAGAGAAAAGGGATATTTCTAAGCGTCTAAGCATGCAATGGTGAATTTAAGCCTAGATATATATACACATAGATATAAAAGCAAGTAAAGAGGGAGATTTTGGGTTGGTTTGGTTTTCTAAGTTACGAAAGTAAAACAAACACAACTAGCAAAATTAAGTAACTATGCTAATCATGCAACAAACAAATAACAAAGGGTAAAAACTACAAAGACAAAGCCTTGGGGGCAATGGATATCCACTTCCAAACCTACTATCTATCCTTGAATCCACTATCAATTCTACACTTTCACTACTTGTTGTGAAGATAAATCTTCCGTTCTTCCGTACTAGAAGTTTACTAGAATGATTTCAACATCCT
>JAULKK010000010.1:7267930-7289687 GCA_032355705.1 Rubia peregrina
GAAATCCTTATTAAAAGTGTCAAGAGCGATAAAGTCGCTCTTAACTCTAGTAATAGAATTTCAAGGTAAAATGGAGTCTCCAAAGCACAAATGCATACCAAAATGTGTACAAGAGATCCCAAAATCATCGTATAATATGGACATGTCATAGTTTGCATTTCTTCAAACAAAAAAACTAAGTAAACATTGAGTGAAACCATACTTCTTGTTAAATTTTTGGGCAACTTGGGCTACATAACCCAAATCCCATTAAAATTAGTTCTACAAGTTTCGAACTGCCTTTAATCAACATCTATTAAATTGGGTATGAACAACCTTTAATCAAATATTAATCGCCTTTAAAATGATAGGGACCTAAAAGATATAAGTTATGAACTTGGAACCTTCGATTAAAAGCCATTCTTCAAAAACTTGACACCACCACCTTCTATCGCTGCCTTTAATAGGGAGTTCTCAACTAGTGATTTTTCTTTAGTTTTTCCGGTGTGGCCATGTTGTTTGGTTGGAGTATTTCTCTTTAGTTTAATTTTTCACATTTTTGAACTTTTCTAATCTTCGGGGAGGGATGCTCTTAATTATTTACATTTATTAAATTTTATTTTCCTACAATAAGTTTTTTATTTCAATTTTTTCTTTTTTTAAAAAAAGGGTTGTAATTAAAAATGGTTTTTTGGATTTAAGTATTAAGTGAGAATTGTCTCTGTCAATATATGATTTACAGTGACCTTTTTCCGATTACATTTTTTGTTTCAGATCTGTTATCCAAAGATTAAAATACAGTAGGAGGAATTCAAGTTAAACTCGTTAAAATAATGTACTTCTGATGGTTCCATTCTTTTTTGAGAATTCATATCAGATTTGAAGATTGTGACCCATTCGAAAATCATTTATTCAATATCCTTTTTGGTTTCAAGTTAGAGGTAATTCTATGCATTATATGTGTGTCCTAAACACCGATGAAAAACTATTTTTGATAGTTAAAAGATTGAGTTTAGTCTCTTAGTGAAAACCACTAATCTTTTGTGTGACCTCTTTTTTTGTCACATAAGCTTTTTTTTAGAATTGTAATATAGATATATGTTGTGAATATATCTCTCTTATTGCCACTGAAACCTCTAATTAAAATATTTTTCATTATTTTAATTACACACTGTATAAAATTGATCTTAATTTCAAAAGTTTTTCTGATTTGATTGCGAGTCACAAATTTTGAGGCTGGGAGTCCAAAATTTTCAAAAGCCTTTTTGATTTGGTCGCGACTCGTGATGAGCAGGTCTTCCCAGTACTTGGAAAATTTCTTGAATTTACCAAATATCCATGCTTTTCTCCCTTTCTTCATGGGTTTTTTCATCCATCCAGTGCCTTGCTCTTCAATTTTCTACAAAATCATGGAAAAACACACCCGTGAAAAGAACAGGAAAAATAATGAATATAACGACAAAAAATCAAATTGAAACAACATCGACGGAAAGTCACGAATGACAATTCGGATGATCAAAACCAAGTTTATTTAACTTCGTCTGCACAACTTACCTCTCTTCTTGGGCTTACTCACAAAATGGATCAAGAAGA
Source organism: Rubia peregrina (assembly GCA_032355705.1). Classification (NCBI taxonomy): domain Eukaryota; kingdom Viridiplantae; phylum Streptophyta; class Magnoliopsida; order Gentianales; family Rubiaceae; genus Rubia; species Rubia peregrina. Next base: position 7,269,503 of record JAULKK010000010.1, read on the forward strand.
TCAACATCTTCTCCTTTTCCGGTACAAAACTCTCATGTTAAGTTTCAAACATTTTTCGTTGACCTTGAAGGAATTGGACTAAGCTCAATCCAAGATTTCCACCACACCATTCGGGAACACATTTACCACTTCAAAAGGGCCAATCCATCTCGATCTCAATTTACCGAGAAATAAGCGAATGAATGATTGAAATAAGATGACCTTTTGATTCACGTCAAACTCATTTCTATTGATCATCTTGGCATGCCAACCCTTTGTCTTCTCCTTGTAGATTTCCGCATTTTCATAGGGTTCCCTTCGTGTCTCTTCCAATTCTTGCAATTGCAGCTTCCTATGCAAACCGGCCTCATCTATATGTAGGTTGAAGTTCTTGACCGCCCAATAAGCCTTTCCACCGGTAAACGGAAAGGCTTTCCAAAGGTCAACCGATATGGTCACATACCAATCATTGTCTTGTAAACCGTCCTATATGCCCACAAGGTATCATTCAACTGAGAACTCCAATCCTTCTGATTAGGTTTAACCATTTTTTGAAGGATAGACTTGATTTCCCTATTGGAAACTTTGGCTTGGCCATTGGTTTGTCGGTGATAGGCGGTGGATGTCTTATGTGTGATGCCATACTTCTTTAAAAGTGCATCTACCATCCGATTGCAAAAATGGGTGCCACAGTCACTAATCAAGGCTCGAGGAACCCCAAACCTAGAAAAGATGCTATTTTTCAAGAAATCTGCAACCACTTTGGAATCATCAGTTCTAGTGGATTTTGCTTCAACCCACTTTGACACATAATCAATGGCAAGAAGTATTTATGTAAAGCCATAAGAATTAGGAAAAGGTCATATAAAATTAATGCCCCAAACATCAAATATTTTACAATAAAAAATAGGCTTTTGAGGCATTTTCATTCCTTGAACATATATTTCTTATTCTTTGACATTCATCATACGATTTGCAAAAAGTGTATGCATGTTTATTCAATGTTGGCCAATAAAAATCACTTTCTAGGACTTTTCTAGTGGTCATCTTTGCTCCAAATTGACCTTCACACGCATAAGAATGACAAAAAGCAAGAATTGAATGCACTTCATTATCGAGGAAACATCTCCAAACAACTTGATCCACACAAAGTTTCCACAAAAAGGGATTATCCCACAAATAATATTTAGCATCACTCTTCAACTTATCTTTTATAGCTTTAGAAAAATGGGGAGGAAATTTAACGGAGACAAGGAAATTCACAATGTCGGCATATCACAGTTAGAGGTTCCCGATTGAGAACAATTGTTCATCGGGGAACTCTTCCTGTATTTTTTCCATCATTGATGACTTTACCTCAACTTCTTGGCATGGAACCAACCGGCTCAAGTGATCGGATACAAGGTTCTCATTGCCCTTCTTGTCTCTTACCTCTAAATCAAACTCGCTCAAAAGCAAGATCCATCTAATCAATCTTAGTTGGCCCTCTTTCTTCCTCATCAAGTAATAAAGTGATGCATGGTCAGTGTACACAATAACTTTGGTACCAAGCAACTAAGATAAAAAAATTCTAAAGAAAATACCACCGCTAGCAATTTTTTTGTGGTGGATTAGTTCCTTTAGGCCTCGTTAAGAGTCATGGATGCATAGTATATAGAGTGAGGCACTCTCCCCTTGACCAAGCACTACTCCAATGGCGTAATCGCTTGCATTGTACATGATCTCAAAAGGCATGGACCAATTCGGGGGTTGAATGATAGGGGCCGAAACTAACCTTTCCTTCAATGAATTGAAGGCACCTTTACAACCCTTGTCCACGATAAATTCCACCTCATTTTGCAACAACTTGCACAAACGAGATGCAATATTTGAAAAATCCATGATGAACGGCGATAGAATCCTGCATGACTAAGAAAAGAGCGCACTTCGCGCACATTAGTAGGATAAGAAAAGGTTTTAATTATGTCTATCTTTTCCTTGTCTACCTCAATACCCTTATAGGAGACAATGCGTCCTTAGACAATGCCTTGTCTACCATAAAATGACATTTTCGAAATTTAACACAAGATTAGTAGCAATGCAACACTTAAGAACTTGTGCCAACTTTTCTAAGTAATTGTCAAAAGAATTACCATGAACACTGAAATCATCCATGAACACTTGAACAAAAAAATTAAAAATTTATGAGAAAATTCTTACCATACACCTTTGGAAAGTAGTGGGGGTGTTACATAGCCCAAAGGCATAAGCCGATAAGCAAACGTACTAAAGGGGAACGTGAATGTTGTTTTCTCTTGGTCCTCCAGAGTAATGGCAACTTGAAAATAACCCGAGTACCCATCCAAAAGACAAGAGTATGGATGACTTGCAAGCCTCTTGAGAATTTGATCAATCAATGGTAACGGGAAGTGATCTTTCCGAGTTACCGCATTTAGCCTTTGGTAGTCAATGCAAACGCGTTACCCGTTTTGGACACAAGTGAGAACCATTTCACCCTTGTCATTCTCAACTACCATCACCCCCACTCTTCTTTGACACCGCTTGAGTTGGGCTCACCCACTTGCTATCCAAAATTGGATAAATCATCCCCGCTTGAAGTAATTTTAGGATCTTCGCCTTCACCACCTCCATCATAGGTGGATTTAAATGACGTTGGGGTTGTCGCATAGGTTTTGCATCATCTTCCAATAAGATTCGGTGCATGAAAGTGGATGGACTATGCCCTTGATGTGGGCAATAGTCCATCCAATTGTTTCCTTGTTTTCCCACTACACCACCATTAGTTTCTCCTATTGCTCTTGGGTGAGCTTACTTCAAATGATGACAGGTATTGTCTCTCCTTCCCTAAGAAATGCATACTTGAGGTCACTTGGCAAGGGTTTAAGATCAATCACCGGGGCTTTAGCAAGTGATGGAAGGATTTCCGATTTCTTGGGTTCCTCTAGGAGTAGAGAATGAGGGTTTCATCCCATCTTTTGAAGCATATTCAATTTCTCAAAACTTTCCTTCAAGTTAGTGCTCATGGAATATACATTGTATGCATCATGACTATCACATTCCAAAGGAACCAACAAAGAATCATCACCATTTAATTTTAATATATCTTGTACAATATCTTCAATAACATCTATAACATGGCAAGCATATTCTTCACTAGGATACTTCATAGAGTCATTAATGTTAAAATATACTTTAATCCTATCAAATTCCATGGGGAGGGTACCATTATGTACATCAATCATCATCCTTGAAATTTTCAAAAATGGCCTCCCCGACAAAATTGGGGCAGCTTGTTTATCACGCTCCATGTCAAGGACATAAAAATCCGTGGGAAATATTAAGGAATCCACCTTAACCAACACCTTCTCGATAATACCATTACAGTATGCACTAGAACGATCTGCTAATTGGATTACCACCCCAGTTTTGTGCAAAGTACCTAAATTGAGGCTTTCATACAAAGAGTAATGAATCACATTTATTGATCCACCTAGATCAAGCATGTCTTTTTCAAAGTGTGTGTTTCTTATCATACAAGGGATTGTGAACATGTCAGGATCGCTACACTTAGGGGGTATTTCCTTTGACACAATGCAGACACATGCTCATTTTTCCAATTCTTTTACTTATTCTTGGATCTTTGTTTTCTATTCACTACACTTAATTCCTTGATAAATTTATCATATCTAGGAATTTGTTCAATGGCCTTCAAAAGAGGGATATTTACCTCACATCTACGAAAGACTTCGTATATGTCTTTGTTGTCTTCCTTCCTCCGTTTGTCTTTCAAAGCCTCTGGAAATGATGGCTCCGGCACATAAGAGGTGATTTCCACCATCTTTGCCTTCTTGTGAGGATGGGATGAAGGCTCGGGAGTGGAAGTTGATTTTTCAATGATGATATCCTCTTCCTTCTCCTTCCCCTTCCTCACTTTGTCATTGGCCAATTTCTCGGCCTCTTCCTCCACTTCTTTCTCAAACACCTCAACCATGGTAGGCTCATTTTTAAAAAATTCACCATCTCAGGAAGTGGCAACCTCCTTACCACTTTTCAAAGTGATAGCAATTGCAATTTATCACGGATTTAGCTCCGGTTGAGAAGGAAGTTTTCCAGAATCTCTTGACTCCATCCAAATCAATATTTGAGCCATTTGGCTCACTTGAATCTCTAGGTTCTTGATGCTAGATTCGGTTTTCTCTTGGAATTTTTCCACATTTTCTACACACAAACTCAATTTCTCTATGGCTTTCATGATTTCATCTTTTGACATCCCCGAACTTTCTCCTTGATTGTAGGGATTATCTTAGAGCCTTTGATATTGTACTTAAGGTGGATGATAAGGTAGTTGAGGGGGGCGATAAGGTTGAGTATTTTGACCCCTTTGTGGATTCCCATATCGGAGATTCGGGGGTGAACTCGGATACCCACATTATAAGGCCAATTTTGGTAGTCTTGGCTTCATTGGTGGTCTCGATATCCTTGGTTCCCTTGATACCTTTTATTTTGGTATCCTCGGCCTCCTTGATATCCCTTGACACTCACATCTTCCACATAGTCATCTTGTAAAGTTGGACTTGCATCCATAAGATGCGGTGAAGAACAAATCTCACAAGATTTCACATGTGGTTTAGCACCGAATTGTGTCATCCAAGCCTTGAACATAGATGTGAGAGTCGAGACTTGGTCCCCAAGCTTCCCATTATTGGAAGGAGCACTTTTGTTGTTGGAATTTTGTCTCCTCAAATTGACCCTCGAACTAAAGTTCCCCGACTCCTCGGCTAACTCCTGAAAGAGTTTCATAGCTCCCATCGAAGTCTTGTTCCCAAGAGAACCACACAAACTACCCTCACTAGCTTTTGATATTTATCAAAAAGACCATTGTAGAAGTAATAGACAAAATTTCCCTCCGAGTATCCATGGTAGGGACAACTTGAGATAAGCCTTTTGAACCTCTCTCAATAGTCGTAGATTCTTTGTGCTATTGGAGGATATTTCTTATGTCTTTCTTCAAGGTGACGGGCTTTGGGGTCGGGAAGTAGTTGGCGAGAAACTTCCTCTTCAATTCAATCCAAGAGGTTATGCTCCCTTGCGGCATCTCACAATGAAAACGGGAAGGCTTTCAACTTGTAGAGCTCATCATCCACCCCTTTCGAGAATCATCCCACAAAAAACCATATAAAAGTTAGAGAGATGTTTGTTGGGTCCTCCCCTTGCCTACAAATAAATGAATGTAGGAAGTGTATCAATCCGGATTTAAGCTCAAAATGCCCATTAGCCCCAACCGCCGGATATGTGATCCACATCAATTGTTGCTCAAGATTGGGAGCCATAATCCCCCTCAATGGAACTTACCTCAATGGGATGCCTCCCCCTTGAAGGTGAAGATGTTGAGGTACTCCTCTGTAATTCATATCTTCATGCTTATCATGTTCCTTTTGATGATCCATAGAGTTAGAAGTTCCACAAAATAGTCACTAGGAGGGGTGTTATTCACACTTTCCACTTTCCAAAGAAAGCCTCCTAGCCCTTTTCAAGTTCAACTCTACCTCGGGGTTGTAGTGAAGAGGTTCTTGTGAAGAGAATCGGGTACAAACCATACAAACCAAACAAAAGAAAACTAACACATATTCACAACTAACGAATATTCGCACTTAAAAATAAAAACCTAATAATCTAACTAACCACCAACAAAACAAGCTAAAAAGGGGATGTTAATTGTACTAAGAAAACATCAAAATCACATCTCATCAACTCCCCCACACTTAGACCCTTACTCATCCTCGAGTAGGAGCAAGCAAAGTTTTAAGATGATTTCTAACATATGTTTCCCCAAGAGCACAACCAACACATTATACATAGAACTACCCTAACCCAAAACATAAGAGCTTGCCAACCCTCACATCCCGGCCTAAGAAATCCTAAACCACCGAGACAACAAAATCAAGTCATAATAACGATGAGGTATAAACATCCAAAGAAAGTCAAGAAGATAGCTTACTCTACTCGAAAAATCCCATAAATAGGTAAAAACAAGAGAAGAGTTCACATAGTTCCATTTCTCTCAATTCTCTCATTTTGCCTAGGATCCATCTCGGGTTTTCATCCTAGCCTCTCCTTTATTTCAAAGCTCACATCTCACCTTTTTCCACACCATAAGGCCTCTCATTTTTGCATAGGTCGTCCTTTCTAGTTTTGACCTATCCGGGCCCAAATTTTGCCTAAGTTGTGGGATTTTTTCAAAAAACAATTCAAACAAAATAAATCAAAGTATACAGATGCACACTAAAATATAATACAATGAGATATGTTCCTCTCTCTCACACTTGAAACACACATTTTCCTCAATCTGAACAAAAGGACAAGATAAAGAAATAAGGGAGAAAGGGAAAAAAATACTCACAACTAGGACCTTAAAGGTCCTTTCCGGTGGTAGCAATGCTAACTCCTCAATGAATGTTTTCTCCTCCATGTTCTCGAACTCCATCCAATATGCAACTTCAAACAATACACTACAAATCCACAACTATGCAAGTCTCGATCAACACCCATAAAAATAAACAACCAGTAGTACTCCTAGGTGGCGGTTTTGATGGTGGTTTTGGTGGTGGATTGTGGTGGTATTTTGGTGGTTTTGGGTAAGGGTTTAAGGACATGGTTGAGAATTTTTATTTTTTTTCAAGAAACGAAAGACACTAGCCTAACTTAAAAGCTCATGTTGCCTCCCGAGAAGCTCCGTATATTTAAGGTCGTCGGCACGACCCTAATGTTATCCATATGGTGAAGGTTCGAACCCCTTCACCATGAGTATCAAAAAGTAGAGAGGCAGGGGTAAAATTCTTCCAAGAGGAAACTTTGGCAGAGGTGGAGTTGGTCTTGAAGGAGTTGGGTGGTTAGAAAGCTTAGCATAGTCATTTGGTTCCTCTATTATCTCCTTCAAGAATTTTGAAAATAGTGGAGTTGGTTAATTTGGTGGGGGGGTAGAGGTAATGATGGCAATGGATGTAGCACAATCACATCTTCATCAACATCTTTGTATTCAACAACCAACTCCTCATCCCCTTCGAACTCGAACTCATTTCTCAAGGTGACCTCATTCACCGTATTTTCGAGTTCAACTTGGGATGGTTTATCTTAGAAATATAGAGCTTCCATTCGGATCACAACTTCGTTCATATTTCTCACATACCCCTCCAAAGTCTCGAGTCTTGAGGAGATTCTAGTTTCCGCTTCCTCATTCATCTTGGCCAAGTTGGTCAAGTTTGTTATTGTATCAATGATCTCCTCATGTGTTAAACTTGAACATTCTTCTTGAGCTTGGTTTTGTGGCATGGTATAAGGTGGTGAAGGCCAACCATATTGCTTGTATTGTTGGTTTTCCGATGCATTCTCTTACCAAAAATCTGGATTACCACTCCACTCCGGATCGTAAAAATCGTAGTATGGATACCATTCTTGAGCTCCTTGCCCTTGAAAATAAATAACTCCAACCTCTTGATAGCACTCTTCATAGTACCCTTCGGTTTGGAACAGTGGCGGAACTGGGGGGCGAGCCGGTGCGGCTGCCTCTCCAGCCTCGGTGGATGCTTCCCTAATGAATAGTATATGTCTCTCATCCGCCCCCTACCCTCCGGTGGGTGCTGCCCCAGCCCCTCCTCTTCCCCTCTTCAACTTTTCCTCTGGTTCCGCCACTGGTTTGGAAACGAATGGTTCTTTTCTCCTCGTAGTGCTTCTCCCTCACCCGATAGTAAGAATCGATAGGATGGTCGGAATGACACATCCTACCAAACCTTGCTTACTGAGCCTCTCTTCTCATCATAAGTTCCCTCAAGGTGAGATTTTCCTTTTTTTTCTTTTTCAAAATTTCAGAATCATATTGTAAGGATGCTCAATAAAATATTCACCAAGAACTAAAGCAATACCTACTCCAAAAAAACAAACAAAAAGAAACGGCAAATTAAAACAACTAGCAAATATTCAACCAAATATGCCCAAACAATTAAAAATAAACTCCTCTTCCCCGATAACAGGGCCAAAATTTAGAAGGTCGTCACCGTACCTCTCAAAAATATAATTTTTAAGCCCTAAATGCATCCTAACTACAATTAAGTAGATAGTGACAAATTGGGGCCGCCACGAAGAAGAGGGGTCTTCCTAAGGGTTCATGCATATCATGATGGATACTAGGCTAGATACACACACACACACACAGATATATATATATAAGCATGTAAAGAGGGGGGCTTTTTGGTTGGCTTTTCTAAGTTATGAATTGGAAGAAAAGTTAACTAGCAAGCAATGTAAATCTACTAAATATGCAACAAACTACAAGAAAGAGATTAAATCACAAATTACGGGACCCTGGGCGCAATTGATTTCAACTTCCAAGCCTCTTATCTATTCTTGAACATACAACATATTCAATACTTTAACTAACTAGTGTGAAGATAAATCTTCTATCATTCTTTGATAGTAGTTTACAATAGTGAATTCGACATCTCTTGCTAAACATCACTAATGACCTCTTTAGTCGAGAAACGTCTAATGGTATCCCATTAATGGCATTGAGTACGAATAATCAATAAGGTCGGTAACTCTTATAAACACTACATCATGTCTAAGCATTGAACCAACCCATGTATTTAAAAAAGTATTAGTCAAGAACGTTCAAGGTTCAACGTTCATATACCTATCCTATTTTCTACACAAAACAAACATGACAAGGAGTTCAACATTATCGCATTCATCTAGCAATTATCAAATCATCAACACCATTAGAAGTTCTAGTTCATGCTATTGGATTCCATATCAAAAGAGGGGAAATTAGCTACTTTCTCCTAACCCTAACAAGCAATCCTACAAGTAATTCATATACTCAAACTTCCAAAACCATTAATGAATTCAATAACCAAATTCAAATCTCAATAAATGCACAATAGCAAAAGCATTAAATAGCTCATAAAGAGTTCTCAAGATATGGGCTTGGAAGCCTTGATCAACTGCTCCCAAGACTAAATTTAGCTACTAGAATTCATACTAAACATCAAAAGCAGATCAAACATAAATTCAAGATCAAACTGAGATGGAAAATGAAAGAAAACTAGGGTTTTGAATTATGAAATCAGGAAGAAGAAGAGAGGAAAGAGAAAAGGTAAAAGTGTGTTATTTATAGTTTAAACAAAGGACAAGTGATTCTGGTCACTCGTCCATCGCGACTCGCGACCTGGGTGTCAAAAAAATAAGCATTTGATTTTCCTTTCTTGTTCTTGTCTTCTAGCTTCTTCTCCAGTTCACTTCTCTTATAATTTTCAAGTCTTCAAAAGATGAACTTCATGGTTTTCAACGGTCTTCGGTTTTCAAGTTTCGATGTTAGTGCCTCGTCACACAAAATCCACTAGAAGGTCATAAGAGCGTAAAAGTCGCTCTTAGCTCTCCTGAGAGAATTTCAAGATAAAACACAAGTTCTAGATGACAAAAAAACTCAAAAGTGATTACAAAAAACCCCAAAATATGCACTTAAAATAGTCACATCAGCTATGGAAATATCAGGGACTCAAGTGCAATTTTATCAGAAAGGATTAAAATTTTGCGGGTTATAGCAATTAAAATCCGGGTCAAATTCGGTTTTATATTTTTGTTAGAAACATTGCATATTTAGAGTAAAACATACTCACTCTGTCCCGGATGACTCACTTTCTATTTAATCCGTCCCACATAAATGACACATTTTAAGTCTTATCCAAAATGATAAAAGAATATGTTGTAAATTCTTACATTATCATCTTTAATTTCAACAACTTTTGACCGGACCCACCATTTTTCCAAAATATCTTTATTTTTCACAATTATTCTTTGTCACATCACCTTGTATAAATACCGAGTTAAATTAAGCAATTAATGGTTGGATGGAGGGAGTATGTTTTATTCTAAATGTGTTATGTTTTTAATCAAAATTCAAATGTTTAACTTGCTGAGGAGTATAAACCTATAACTTCATATCGTTATTGTTAAACCCATCTTTCCACAAGTATATAGAAAGATGGTATTTTCCAACACCTTGTCGGGAGAGTAAAATTAATTTTAATTTTTTAATCAACAATAGGCTAACTAGTTTTGTGGAACCAGAATCTGAAGTAGCGCGAAAATAGACGTAAAGAAGACTAGAAACTGTAATTAGCGAACCAATTAGGAGTACATCCGCATTCTCTCCCTTCATCTCCCTTGCCAAAATCCAAATGACTCTTTGCCAACGGCACATTCCTCTCCGTTTGATTTCTTCATCAAATGCCAAAAATGTATCTTCAATTATCCACCATTTCCATGGCTCCATTCTGGAGGACCAGAGCCCAACCGACCAGTCCTACTGGACAAAGCGCATTCACAAACTCTGCACCGTCGACCGCGACGTGGACTCAGCTCTCCACCTGCTCAACAACATCTGCCTCCGCGGATACCGCCTCAATGCCCTCAACGTCAGCAGCATCATCCACGCCTTCTGCGACTCCTGCCGCTTCCCGGAGGCCCACCGCCAGCTCGCTCTATTCGTCAGCTCCCATCCCAACATCCTGGACGAGCGCACTTGCAATGTGCTCCTTGCCAGGTTGCTCCATTCGGGTTCTCCGGGCTCGACGTTGAGAGTGGTTCACAGTTTGATTACTGATAACCCGAATTTCGTTCCTTCTTTGATCAATTACAACCGGTTGGTGCATCAAATTTGTGATCTTTCTTTGCCGGGTGATGCGCATTGCATATTTCTCGATATGAGGAAGAGAGGGCATCGGCCTAATGTGGTTTCCTTCACTAGTTTGATGTCTGGGTACTGTAAAGTTGGGGACTTGGGGAATGCATATAAGGTGCTTGATGAAATGCATGAGTGTGGAGTCAGGCCGAGTGCTGTTACTTATGGTGTTTTGATTGGAGGGGCGTTGCATAAGCGTGATGTGGATATGGGGAGAATTTGGATGGAGAAGCTGTGGGAGGCTATGGCGGGCAAAAAAGAGGTTAATAGTAAGCTAGTGAACAATGCTGCTTTCGGGAATGTGATCGATTGTTTCTGCAAGGAAGGTTTGTTTCATGAAGTGTTCAAGATAGCAGAGCATATGCTGCAGGGTAACAGTGTTGTTGAGGAGTTTGCATATGGTGAAATGATTGATTCACTATGTAAATATGGTAGGTACAATGGGGCTGCGAGGATCGTTTACATGATGAGAATGAGAGGCTTTACTGTGGGACAACTCTCCTATAATAATATTGTACATGGACTTTGCTTGGAGGGTGATTGTTTTAGGGCGTATCAGTTGTTGGAAGAAGGGCTGAGATTCGGTTACAGGCTCTCGGAGTTCACTTATAATCGTTTGGTGGAGGGTCTTTGTCGGGAATATGATCTTGTTAAAGCTAAGAAAGTAGCGAATATCATGTTGAGAAATGTCAAAAGGGAGGATAAAACTAGGATTTACAATATATATTTGAGAGCTCTTTGTTTCATGGATAATCCGACTGAGCTATTGAATGTTCTTGTTTCTATGCTCCAAGAAAACTGCCAGCCTGATGTCATTACCCTGAATACAGTTGTTAAAGGTTTGTGTCGGATGGGGAGAATTCCAGACGCATCAAAGGTGCTCAGAGATATGATGGCCGGAAGGTTTTGTGGTCCAGATGTGATAAGTTTTACCACAATTATCTCTGGCCTATTAGATGCAGGAGACATTGAAGAAGCCCTTGATTACTTTGAAAATGTGATGCCTGCAAATGAAATTAAACCTGCTGTCGTGACATATAATGTGCTGATTCGTGGATTATTTAATTTAAATCGGATAGATGAAGCAATGCATTTTTTCCATAGAATGAGAACAGCGGGAGTTTGTGCTGATTGTAGAACATATACAATCATCATTGATGGATTTTGTCGCTCCGGGCGCATGGATGGAGCAAAGAGATTGTGGGATGATGATATATGGCCCTCAAAGGTTCATGACAATTTTGTATATTCAGCTTTACTCAAAGGGCTTTGCTACTTGGGAAGTTTTGATGAAGCTTGTGATTTCCTGTATGAGCTGGTTGATTGTGGGGTCACTCTCAACGAGGTGAACTACAACATTGTGATCGATTTCGCTTGCAGATTAGGGTTGAAGAGAGAAGCATATCAGATTCTGGGAGAGATGAAGAAGAATGGGGTATCTCCTGATTCAGTCACTTGGAGACTTCTTGATAGATTGCATGGCATGGCAGCGGGAAAGACATATCAATCTGGCAAAGTTTTGCACACGGAAAACGATTCAAGTCTGAGAGAGCCTCAAGTTGACCTGCCTGCATTCAGTGTCCCTGAAACTGCTCGTGAATGAAGCAAAGATGTACTTAAGCTCTGTGATTTGGGAAAGGCCATCGATATTTATTAATCTCTCGCCTCTTGTTTGTGCTGGATATCTATGGTCACATACATTACGCAAGTTTGTTGCATGCTAAATTTTACATGTTGCAGGTGAGCTTGACATTGGATATGTCAGCAAACTTGGTATCATTGTTTACATTTAACACAAAGCAGGTTTGTGCATATCCGAGTTTGAGTATTCCCAATTTATGTTTGTGAAACTTCTGACAATATGCTAATGCTAGCCCTGAGTGCTCTTCTCATTTATCGTGCTCGCTCTTTATTCAATAATATTAGGAAATTCTTTTTTTCTTCTTTTCCTTCAAGAGCCCTGATGAATCATCAATATTTTGCTTGGTGCTTTAAGATGAAAGGTTGAGAGTAGGGGATATTGGAGAAACAATTCCCTTTGTGAAGCATAACAAAGATTGTTTCTTCCATATTTATACTGATCACATTGAAGCTATCTATTTTGTGAGAAAATGCTTGGTTATTCCTATATTTATATTGGGCTAAAATTCACCTTGCTATGTAAATCTAGTATTGTCGGAAACAGAAACATGTCGTTAATGATCAGATAGAGAACACAAGGAATCTACAAATAAACTTTTAGACGTGATGTTTAAAGACTGATCACACAAACTTGAAGGAGAAGTGAAGCCTCAACAATTCTGGAAGAAATTTGAACTATCTTTTGGATCTTATATCTTCTTACCCTAACTTGAACAGTATTTATGCTTCCCCCGATGGTTGGGATATCCCTTTTGAAAAAAAGAAGATGTTTCATTACTTTTCAGGCTCTTGTGATAGCATATACATGCCACGTTTTTTTTAATCTCCTACTTTATTCTAGTTTTACGTAAAGTTTTTTTGATGCTGAAGTGTTTTGTCTTATTTGTAGGTTTTGGTGTTTGTAGTAGCTGAGTATGAGACTGCTAAAAATAAGTTGAATCAGGTATCAAGTCCATGTATTTTGTTATTGAAATTGTTGGGTATTGTGTTATGTGTATAGTTTTAGCATAGCCATATATTTTGGCTTGTGTTATTGCTTATATTCACAAAAATTTCCTCTTGGTTGCTTTTTAATTTGCTAATGCCATGCTATTACCGGTGTCTATGTCTTTATAATGACCCCCAAGTATCAAAAGGGATTTTTGGATGTTTCAGTGAATGAACTTCTGTTTTATGAATTTATCTCATCTGGTTATTCCTTGTGATATTTATGTGGAGTGTAACTAATTATTACACAGTTATATTTCTTCTCTTTTCTTTTGGTCTGTGGCATTTATTTGTTTATACCATGTGATGCTTTTCAGACATGCAACTATCTGTAAGCAGTTATTTTTCTTCTCTTTTCTTTTGGTCTGTGGTAGTCTTATTCCTTCGATATCTTTGGTATCCCAGCTAATTTATTATTGAAGAAATAGATACCTCATTTCATAGGTTAGCATGATAGTAATCTGAAGACTTTAATTAGCTTACCTTGCAACATGGTGAAAGCTTCTATACCAGTCTCCCATGTCAGTAATTTTAAATTTTACTCTCCATTGATACTGGGTCAGTGAACTCCTGCAAAAACAGAAATTCTAGTTTTTTTTTATAAAATATTTAGCTCTAGCCAAGTCTGAGCAGCCTTTTTATGTGCGTGGATGTCATTTCTGATTAAATTTCTTGGGATGAAGAATGGATGAAGTTATAGTTTATTTGCTGCTGACTGATTGAACTCGGCTCTTCAATGTTAGGTATCTTTGAGGGATGGCATTTTACTTTACAAAGAAAAACAAAGTTTCATATTCGTGTCAACAAGTATCATTTTGTTGATCGGGTTCATTATACAGGGTTCAGTTCCCGTCCCATTTTTTTGCTCTTGATGAACTTTATATTGCTTGGTCTATGAATATGGTTCTGAATTCTGAAGTATGTGTTTGTCTATTAGGGAAGCAACATTTGTGGATCGTTGTAAGGAATTCAACTTGACATTGCACTGGTATATCATGCCAAAGACCGGCAAGATGTTCGCTGACAAAATTGTGAGGTATAGGCTACAGCTTTTCAGTGGCATACAAATGAGGAGGTTTTCTTCCGCTTGAGAGACTGTTCTGTAACATTTGGCATCAGCTAGTAGAAGGGAGGCAGTAGAATAAGAAGAAACTCACAGAGAGAATATATGGTAGCAGTTTTAAATTCATTGGCAGAGTCTTAAATGTTTTTTTTTGTAAATGCTCTTATGCGTTCAGAAAGGGGAAAAAAAAAGATGAAGGCAAGAGCAAGTTAATAGCAATTTTGTAGAAGAAAATAATGCGGAATATGCTAAATTGAAATTGTCTAATCCTTCTCAATCTAATTTCCATTGGAGTGCTATTAAAAAAATCTGGAAATCGATAATTGGTCAAAACTGGATTGGTATTTAATTCGGTTCACCAATTAATTGGTTAATATCGGTTATGGTTATCTGATTATGTTGGTTAATCGATTCCTTTATTGGTTTTATTAGTTGGTAATCGGTCTAACCGGATAACTGGTAAGAAATTTTATAGAAAATTAATTAATTTCAACCCCAAAAATTAGTTCACTAAGCTTTGGAACTTGATTACAAACCCAATAAGAAAATTTTAAATTACTAACCCAAATTAAATTTGGGCCTTGATCACCAACCCAAATTTAAATTAGGGTTAAATGTTTTTCTAACTCTGACTTTAGGTTGAAAATGCTAATATAACTCTGTAAAACTAGAAAAGGCCAAACTAACCCTAACTTTACACTGATTTGTACCGATATAACCTTCTGGCCAAGTTCAGGCTTTGACCAAATTTTTCGACCGCTGACCTCAAGCGAAATGGCTAATTTGCCCTTGGGCTTTTCAGCTAAATTTGTTTCCCACTTTACCCCTCCACCACCGCCACCAGCCACCATCACCGCCAACAACGGTTACCCCCTTCACCACTACCCTATCACCACTACCCCACCAACCACCGCTACCCTCTCCACCACCACCCCACCAACCACCACTCCATCCCACCAACTCTCATCACTGACCCCCACCATTGCATCACCGGCGCAGTTGCGACGAAGGCCAGGATGAACAGCGACGAAGTTCCAACCCCATCCCACAGCATCGCCGATGAAGCGTTTGACCTAGCACTATATGCTGAGCAAATTGGAGCTCTGTGTCTTGTCCACAACATCGCCGAAGGAAAACTGCGAGGGGCAGTGTCGTAGGAGCACCAACACACCAGCCTCAAGCCACCGGAGCAGAGCAAAGGGTCCACTTACATCGTCGGAGCTTTGACGAAGCCAGCCGCAACACTCACGTCGTCGAATTAAACTTCGTGCCACCTCCTCTAAGATCCACCGCCAAGCTGCGATGAATCTAGCGCCTAGCTTCGACATTTGAAGGCCGCTCGAGGTCCGACGAATCCAACGCCACCATGAATCGACCGAAGTCAAGTTGCGTCAAATCCCTCTCACCAGATGTCCAATGTCAATCTGAAGAAGTCGCGGCCCAAGCCATGTTCGAACTACCCTGTTCGAACGCCGATGGGAAGAATTAGGCAGCTGGAGGGAAGAAGAAAATGGAGAAGAAGAAGAATTGAAGAAGAAAATAGAGAAGAAGAAGAATTGAAGAAGAAAATAGGGAAGAAGAAGAACTGAAGAAGAAAATAGGGAAGAAGAAGAACTGAAGAAGAAAATGGGCGTTTGAGTATGTTTCATTTTATTCATTTTTCTTTTTTAAACTTCAGGGATAAAATGGCCATTTCTATGATTTTCGGGCAAAATTTTTGTTGGTCATCGAAGTCAACGTATCCCAGGTTATGTTGGCACATACTACATAAAATTAGGGTTGGTTTGGCACTTTCTGATTTTACAGGGTTATATTGCCACTTTCTGCCTAAAGTGTCAGGATTATTTTGGCACTTTACTTTTTAAATTACTAACCCACTTATCTTTAAATAATAATTATACCCAAAGCAAATAATTATGCAAATAAAAATCGATGTAGCTTATAATTGTGCCAAACACTAATAATTATTAACGAGATACAATTTTAATATTAATTCAAAAAATTATTCAACTCCTATGCAACATAATTATCCAATTCCTAAATTTCTTACCTTTTATTCTAAGTTTTGCGGCTCCAACTACTAATCAATATTAATATGAATTTATGTTTTAAATTTTAAATGAATGATATACTATATGGTAACCGATAATAATCGACATATCATCCGAAATCTTTACTAACCGAACCTGTAAAATTGGCAACATTATCGATCGTTTATTCGATTCCTTATAAAATTTTACAAATCGATAAAAATCAAAATCGATTAACCACTTATTAACCGACAAATCGGCCCGTTGAACACACCTAATAACATGTCTTATGTTTATCAACAACTGAGTGTGAGACTATGTTTATTAAAAATCTCAATATGTGGGTAGTTGACATGGCCTTATTAAGGCCTCATTAAAAGTTATATGAAAAATAAAAATTCTCCCAACCTAGAACCGAGATCACCATCACCATTTTAGCAATTGTGTTGGAGAATGTCACGTGTCTACTTTTTATTGGTTTGACTTATTCTCTTTCATCACATGCCCATTACTGTGTAAACTAAGTTCTGTCAATCTTAGACACGAACAGAACCCGACACGGACCAACACGACCGAACTCAACCCAAAACACGAATCTAACCCGAGATACATCAACCCGAATCCGACACGACCGAAGTCAACCTGAAACACGAATCTAACCCGAGTATAATCAATCTGAACCCGAACCCGAACCCGACACGACCGAAGTCAACCCGAAACACGAACCTGACCCGAGATATATCAACCTGAACCCAAACCCGACACAACCGAAGTCAACCCGAAACACGAACCTAACCCGAGATATATCAACCCGCACACGACACGACCGAAGTCAACCCGAAATATGAATTGACCCGAGATATATCCACCCAAACTCGCACCTAACTCAAACTCGAATAAAAATCAAATTCTAACCGAATAAACTAATAATTTGATCAAATTGACAAGACTAGAAAATTCTTAGTCGGGTTAAAAATTTAACTTAAAGACGGTCATTTTAAGACCCAATTATTCCAACACCATGTTATTAAATGGGTTTCCAATTGGGGCTTGTTGACTTTTTAAAGAAGAGGATGAGTGATATCCTATATATAAGTAATTCATTCCCCTAGTTTTTAGATGTTATCCAATGTGGGACTAGCATTTCCTTCTTCTTTCTTCCAATGGACCTGCGAACTAGCCCTCACCAGCATGGACTTTGATGATTAATTATGATGATATGGATGATGATTATGATGATGATGATCTTGAAGACTTAGCTCAATTTCGGCCCCTGCTCAATTTTAAAATTTTGAATTAGATTCTTTGTTTTCAATTTATATGTGGGTAAAGTTTTGGGAAACACCATCTTTCCATAGGCATATGTAAAGATGGGTTAAATTAGAATTATAGAAAGGTAAAAGGTTTTAATTGCAATATTAAAATTTTAGTATGCAACATGCACTAGTTATAAGTTTATGACCCGATTAATGCAACCCAAAATTTTTATCTTGGTTTCTTCCAATGTGCAGTTTAAACTTTAGTTTTTCCATAATTTATGGAAAACAGTTTTTCAAGAGACGGACTTTGTTTGTTAAATCTAGTGTCTTTTCTTATGAAAAAATCAACTGCATTCAGTGCTTGTACTGGATCCTTTGATAATTTACATTTTGCCTTAATATATTAGAAAGAAATAAGTGATAGATTATAGAGTTATCTAGTCATTACTTGTGTCATTAGATATATATGGTGGGATAATTATTATAAGAAATGTCATTTTTGGCATATAACTGAACTGGTTGTGATTAATTATCCCACTCTATAATTAATTAGGATTAGTATTCCAACTTATATTTATTTATAAAATTAATTTTTAGTTTTAAATATAATAATAATTATATATTTTAAATTTATTTAATTAATTACAATTCGGCATTCGGTTCGAGTTTCGATTTGAGTTTTAATATTCAAAACCGATCCAAAAATCATATTCGGAATTTGGTTTATTCAATTCGGATATCTGAAAATCGTATATTCAATTTGGTTCAGGTTATTCGAATTCGAATAATTCAATTTTTGGTTTGGTTTTTGATTTTTTTGCCCACCCCAGTATAAGTTGCTAGCTAAATCATCATGTTAAATTCCTAGATAAAAAATCATTTAGAGTGCAAGAGTCACTTATGAACTTCAATCTAACGGGACTAAAATGTTGATAGACCCCCTCAAATTGAGTTGTTAATCGAGGCTCATATTGAGGTATTTAGTATGTATAGTTAGCATATTTACAAAAAAAATATCAATCTTAATATATCAATCTAAATACAATTGTTCGAAATTTACATAATGTTATTTTTTACTCAATTAAATACATTTAATTAAATTTAAAACTAATGACAGTCATTTTATGTTTTAAATAGCGTGTCTTGTTAGATAGCCTAATGGTGAGACCGATCATGGTTAATATCGTTCCCATAATTTTTAGGTCAAATTATATTTCAAATTGGTTTAAACAGGTTTTTAAATTATGGGAGTTTTGTTGCCATAAATGGAAATAAATATCAAATCATTCAAAAATGACCCCATCTAACAATTCGACGGTCTAAAAAAATTCTCTGTATATTCGCTGTTGTATTAATTAAATATATAAAACGTATAAAATATTTTAAAATTTAATACTTATATATTCCAAAAATTGAAGATAATTTTTAAAAGTTATATAAATAATTTAAAATATAAATTATCGCGTAAATCTAAGCCTATATATATACATACATGTATTATTTTTAATGTAATTATTTATGTAGGTATACAATTTAAATAAAATGAAAATTAAGTTTGTGTGCACTATTATTCGAATATGAGTTTAATACAATGTTTTCAAAAACAGTACTCCTTCTGTTCCGGGTTAACTTAAAATTGCACTATTCATATACTTAAAATTGATTAAATTGAATCAAACGGTGTTAGTCATCTTAATGCCCATTTTATGATATTATTTTTTCATAACTTTTAATTATACATAATTAATTATATAAATGATCATATAAATTTGAGCCAACTATCAAAAGTCAAAGTGTGCAAATTAAAATTCAACATAAGAAGTATAATATTCAATAATTATGAATGATAAAATATTGTCACATGTTATATTAAAATTTTATATACGATACTTGCATTGTTGTTAAATTTCAAGGTATGTTGAGCTTCAATCTATTAAAATTAATTGGTACAATCTAGAAGTGACTCATGATTTTATATACTTAGCAATTGCTCTGATACCATGTCAAATTTGAAGGTATCTTTGATATCCATCTTAAAACCAATTGGTACCATATAGAGCCGACTCATGATCTTATATACTAAACAAATATTTTGTCAACCACTAATGTGAAACTCTCACAATTATAAATCAAAATCTTATCAATTATATCTTTGTCAGCAAAACATTTTTAATTTGTTTTAAGAAAAATCACCTTTAATGGTTGGGGGTTTGACAGACCCCTACATGTTTATTAATATTAAAAGAAAGATACATAGATGAGGGGGCATAATAGCCTCGGATAAAAGGCCACCAAAACTCTATCAACTAAACAAACAAACTAATCTCTAAACTTGCCTTTATACTGCCTGGCTTTATCAGGTTAGGTTCTACAGCTGAGAATGAGAAGTACAATATCGAGTATGATAACCTGCCTTTATATTGTACTCACTGTAAGAAGATTGGACATGATATGTCAAAATGTAGAATCCTAAACCCTCACCTTGCCATAA
>JAULKK010000010.1:7289787-7302873 GCA_032355705.1 Rubia peregrina
ATTTTGGTTTGTTACAAGGGTATTTTTGTCATTTCATATAATGATTTTGCCTGAATTTTTTGGTCAATGCCGGAATATGTACATCAGGGTCATATCGGCACAAAGTTTAGGAAAGTTAGGGTTATATTGACACATACATTAAAAACTTAGGGTTATATTGGCACTTTCTGAGATTGCAGGGTCATATTGGCACTTTTGGCCTAATTTCAGGGTTATAAATGTAAATATCCCTACTATTTTATTTAGTTATGTTCCGCCATAACTGATTTGATAAACATGCATATTTGAATTCGATAAACTTTTTATACTATAGAACTATTGTATTTCTGTAAGCACTCTATACGATAGAAGGATATAAGCATTTAACTCTATATAATACACTGTACATCCAACCTTAAAAAAATTGAAATTGTGTAACTAGTAGACTTCATTAATAATTATGAGTCAAAAAAGAAACTCTTTTGTAACTTGTATGAATATTTTTATTTTATAGTTCTAGTTAATTGCTTATATCCGCTTATAATTGAGTTTATTTTAAATGTCCAAGATGATTAATTTCGTTTAAAAATTAATTAGCTTTTAAATTTATAATTATGTTAAAATACTTGATTTTGATTTACGCTAATAATTTGAATTTTATTAATTAATTATTTAATTGTAGACTTTATAAATATTATTGTCTGTCGATTGATAAACATCAAATCATCCATTAACTGAATATATTATTAAATGACCTGGTCTAATGATTAGTAATAGATCTAAAACAATACTTTATGTTATAAAATAATCCATATTATTTTCATACAAACGTGAAATATATTATTTTATTTTATCAATAAATATTAAATTTTACATAAATAGAAACCAATTTATTAGCATCCATTTACGGGGGGAAGAGAGTAAAACCAAAGCATATTCGTGATAAAATCTACTTAAGATAGACACCAATCCCATCAAACCATCTTTATAATTAAAAGAATATTATTTAGTATATTTACCATATAATTATTATTATTTACCATATTTAACAATCACCATATTTTTGTTTTTGACATGTTATGGTAGAGTAATTAAGCATATTTTAAGTTTGGAGGTAGAATTTAGAGAAAATTAAATTGTAAATTAAATATTATTTTAGATGTAGTTTTATATTCTTACAAAAGAATTGAATGATAAAAAATATTAATTTAAAATATTTTGTGAAGTTTAATGACAACAATTTTTCCAAAAGAAAATAATAATAACAAAAAGTTAATATTGTATGAAAAATTTCTGGTACAAACTTAATATTGTAGTAATATTCTAAACTTAAAATATTTTAGTAATTTTTCTGGCACAAAAAGTTAATATTCAAAAAGTTAATAGTGTAGTAATAAATAAAGAATCCGTCTTTTGAAAGACGGTTTTCCAAAATTTATCGAAAGACCAGAGTTTAAACTGCAAATTACAAAAAAATCAAACTAAAACTTTTGGGTTGAATTAATCGGGTTATAAACTTATAACTAAATGTTAAAAAATAAAATTTTAATATTATAACTAAAACCTTTTACGCTTTTATAATTCTAATTTAACCTCATCTTTCCATATGCCTATTGAAAGACGGTCTTTCCCTAGACTTTGTCATAAATAACATAACTAATTAATATTAATTTCAGCGTATAAAATTAATTATTTACAATGTTCTTTCATTTAATACATACATTTAAAATATAGTTTTAAAATAATTTCATCTAAGAATGATGATGGGGAGAGTGAAAATTCATTGTGATACTTATAGTGAATGATGTGGATACTAGTAAAAGTTTAAATTATTAATCACATGCCTTAAAATGTGCAACTAATTAGAGATATATGTGTCTTTTCATTATTGCCACATCAGTCATTGTATGATTCATTATAAATTTTCTCTCTCTTTATATTACACATTTTAAATTTATGTGTTATTGTATTCTTAAATAACATATTAATAAATAATAACATATTTTATTGTTTATAATTGTAATGTTATTGTCAATTTAATATGATCAAGTAAAAATGTAATACAATAAAACTTATATACCCACTATATTATCATATTCGGGTTTTGTTCGGTTTGGGTTGAAATTATTTTGAATCTCTTCAAATTTGGGTTAACATCGATTCGGTTTCTTTCGAATCGGATAGTAGTCAGGTATGAACAGGTATCTTTCAAGTACAGGACCTTTTTGAGTTCGGATTCAGATTCGGTTCGAGTGCGGGTCCTTTTCGGGTTCGGGTTTAGGTTTGGGTTTAGGTTCGGGTCCCATTAGGTCTGACAATTTTAGTTCGGGTTCAGTTCGATTGTGTGATTTTGGTTTTGGTTATTGACCAGGTCCAACTATTCGGGTGTCTGTTCAATTTCGATTCGGTTATTTAATTTCGGGTTCAATTATATTTTGCCAGGTCAGATCGCCTACGTCTTTTGAGCATTATTCTCACTAATTTTTTCCATCCCAACAAACCTCCAACTGCTGCTACGACTAGCTTCCCTAGAGCTATGATTTATAGTTTGTTATGCTAGCTCATATCGACAAACAGGGAAAGAACTACGTTGTATTAGCCACATAACTATGCAGTCGGAGTGTTACAAATGCTTACAAGGTAGTTTTCTAGCTTCAGAACCTAGCTCAAATTTCTCTTTGCTAACCGGCAATGTGCATCAGACAGAACATCCTTCTTCAAAATTCTGACAGTAGGAAGTGCATAAATGTAATATCTTGAGGTTTATCACCACTCGTTATATGTTGAAAGAGCTCTTCTACAACTGTACCCACAAAATAATCACTACCCACAAAATAATCACTACCATTCTCTCGCCAGAACCCCAAGGCATCGTTGAGGAACTCAACAAGCCCTCTTGTTGAAATCGAGCAGGCATAAGAAGCAGCCATTACCGAGCCCTCTCATCTCATGCCATTAAAGGGAAAAGTCCCTTCTCAAGCAACCTCCAAGGCATCCACGAGGTTAGTTCGTATTTATATGAAATAAAACAAACCTGGAGAAACCTACAACACATCTAACAATCACAGAGGCCTTCATCCAAAGATTTCCACTTGGAAGTCACAACAAAGCAAAGGGGCAAAAAGCAACTCCTCAAATCAGATAATTGTTCATCTCAGAAATGATGTATAAAAGACTTGATTCCCAGAATGAAAAATGTAGACGTGTCAGACTACCCGGAGACCACACAGATGGACAAACCGAGTATAACTTGAATCACCTATAACCTCTACTTAAAGCAACTGCAAGTATAAGTATTAGCACCTTCAAAATCTACTTAAAGCACCTACAAAATATAAGTGAAGCACACGCATTTATAAGTTGAAGCACATTCAACATATACTTGGAATACCTGTATGTATAAGTATAAGTACCTTCAACCTATACTTAAAGCATTCTCAAGTTTGATTTAAAGAACCTACAAAGATTGCTTTTCTATCCCAAGTTAAGCAAGTTTAACTTAAAGCACCTACAAGTTATAAGTGAAGCACATACATTGATAAGTTGGAGCACCTTCAACCTATACTTGAAGCAGCTCCAAGTCTAATTTAAAAGGACATATAATTATAAGTGAAATACCTACAATTATACTTGAAGAATCTACTAGTATAACTTGAAGTACCTGTAACCTAAACTTAAACCACCTACAAGTATAAGTATTAGTACTTTCGAGGTATACTTAAAGCACTGAAAAGTTACAACATGCTTAAAAAACATAATCAGCACAATTCATCAAACAAAGCTTCAACAACATCGTACTCAACCCAAAAATGACAATAAAACACACCCACAGTTAAAAAAAATTAATCTTAAATCACAACCATCCTATTAAATAGACAACAACAGACACAAACTGTAATTGCTACTGCGTAAATAAAAGAAAACAACATAAACTGCTGGATTTGAAGCCATTTTCCATTGGAAATATGTACAACTACGCAATCAAAATGAAATGAATCAAAAGGAAGAACCCTGCATATCCAGATACAACTTAAAACAACGGAGATTTCAAGGGAGTTCATTTAAATCACTTTGCCTTCATTATTTGAAAGAATGGAGGTACCGACTTCACCGCCATGTATCAGGTCGAACTCCAAATTGAAACTCTTCAAGCGATTTCCCTCATCTTCCCTCTATTTTCATGCAAAAATAGGGGTTTCAAGAGACTCTTACGGGTTGGGAGGAGAAGAAATCTAGCTGCACTAATCAATCACCAAGACCCCATTTTTTGGATTGACGGCGATGAAAAGGAAGGTTGAAGCTCTAATTCATTGCTCAATCGAATGGGTGTAGAATCCAAGGGATACAATCGCTTCATGCCGCCACCGATTGCTGGAGAGATGCCAGTGGAAAGAAGACGACCAACGAAAGGTTTTGTTGCTTCCACAAACAAGGATTAGAACCCAATTTATTTTTATGACCCGATTTTGAATCCTAAGGACCCACGAATTTACGTAATCAACATTTAATTTTAATTTTTTGCCATTATATCATAACCATCTAATTATATATCTAACGGTCACGATTTATTCTCACATGAGATGGTGTCACTACTACAAAATAAGGTTAATGTAACACTTTCTTTGCAACACTTGTTAAAAATATTACAATAGTTTAGAAAGTGTTACTTAAACATTTGAAAAGTGTTAGATAAATATTGAAAAGTGTTACTACCTAAATTCTAAAAAGTATTACGTTAGATCTAATGCAACATCAACTAAGGTAACACTTGTAAAAGTGTTGCAATAGGTTCAAAGCGTTACAGTAGCACCTAAAATAACACTTTTACAAATATTACCTAAGTTGATGTTGCATTAGATCTAATATAACACTTTTTAAAATTTAGGTGACACTTTTCAATTTTTATGTAACATTTTCAAAGGTTTAAGTAACACTTTATAAGCTACTGTAACATTTTTAAATAAGTGTTGCAAAGAAAGTGTTACGATAACTCTAATTTGTAGTAGTGTTCTAACTTATATAGGTGTTCTCACCTGAACCTTCTCCTATATATATAAACATCAACTAAAATGTATTAAACATCATCACTGCAACAAAATGGCTTACGTTGAAAATTAAAACTGCAGAAAATCTGCAAAAAAAAAGTGAAAAGACTCTTCATTTAATCTTCAACAAAAAAAAACACACTACATATATATCAATAATTCTGGTTAAACACAACCAAAATCTAACCAATTCATAACAAAAGATTTTGAATCCAAAAAAAAAACATAATCTCCTTTGAAATTAATCGATCGATTTCATAGCTATAATTGAGAAACCTGAAGGATTACAAAATTTGGAGGAAAACAGGTAAACAAACCTGAAGGATTAATCGGGTTGTCTGATATCACGAAACAGAGCAAATCCAACCGTCAATGGTTAATAAATTGAAAAAAATTGGAGAATGATTCAACATAGAACTCTTTGTGTTCTATCTTAAATCTCACCCCAATTAATTACATCATACTATTTCTTGAATTAATTACATCTCGTTTGTCTTGCATTTATGTTCACATTACAGAAACAGCATCATGCAAAATTGCCGCCCATGACGGCAACCTTTCAAGACGACATATGGCCTATTTTGATTGACTTGACCGGCCGATCAAGGGCCCTCCAATCTCCATTATAAGGCCGGTGTCCCAAGCTCCTTCCAACAGATACAGTTTGGAAACTTCTTCACAAACTACATTTTCCGAATTCAGCCAAAATGCGTGAAATTCTTCACATTCAAGGTGGACAATGCGGGAACCAAATCGGGTCGAAGTTCTGGGAAACGGTTTGCGACGAACATGGGATTGATCCAACTGGGCGTTACAATGGCACATCTGC
Organism: Rubia peregrina; assembly: GCA_032355705.1. Taxonomy (NCBI): domain Eukaryota; kingdom Viridiplantae; phylum Streptophyta; class Magnoliopsida; order Gentianales; family Rubiaceae; genus Rubia; species Rubia peregrina. Next base: position 7,295,641 of record JAULKK010000010.1, read on the forward strand.
GCTTCAGTTGGAGAGGGTGAATGTTTACTTCAACGAAGCCAGTGGCGGTCGCTTTGTTCCTCGGGCGGTACTCATGGACCTTGAGCCCGGGACTATGGATAGCATTAGGAGCGGTCCCTATGGCCAAATTTTCAGGCCTGATAACTATGTTTTTGGCCAGTCTGGTGCTGGAAACAACTGGGCTAAGGGTCACTATACTGAGGGTGCTGAGCTTATTGATTCCGTTCTTGATATCGTCAGGAAGGAAGCTGAAAACTGCGACTGCTTGCAAGGTTAGTCATTTCAACGTAAAGGGTCATGTTTTTTCCGACTTAATTGCACTTCAGTTCAGTTCGAAATTAATGTTTTGGTTGACGGGATTGTTGTTGATTCAGGGTTTCAGGTGTGCCACTCTCTTGGAGGCGGAACGGGTTCTGGAATGGGAACTTTGCTGATTTCCAAGATCAGGGAGGAATATCCAGACAGAATGATGCTTACGTTCTCCGTTTTTCCTTCCCCGAAGGTGTCTGATACCGTTGTGGAGCCTTACAATGCTACCCTCTCTGTTCACCAGCTTGTTGAGAATGCCGATGAGTGCATGGTTCTTGACAATGAAGCGTTGTATGACATATGCTTCAGGACTCTTAAACTCTCCACCCCGAGCTGTAAGGGGTTGATTCAGACATTGATGTTTGATATGCAGTTTAATGGTCCTTTATTTACATGGAATGATTTTAACTTGTCCAATTTGTTTCAGTTGGAGACCTGAATCATTTGATTTCGGGCACAATGAGTGGAGTGACTTGTTGCCTGAGATTTCCTGGCCAGCTGAATTCAGACCTCAGGAAGTTGGCAGTGAACTTGATCCCATTTCCTAGGCTTCACTTCTTCATGGTGGGATTTGCTCCCCTTACAGCTAGAGGATCGCAGCAGTATCGCGCGCTTACAGTTCCCGAGCTCACGCAGCAAATGTGGGATGCCAAGAACATGATGTGTGCTGCTGATCCAAGACACGGGCGGTACCTCACAGCATCAGCCGTGTTCAGGGGGAAAATGAGTACCAAGGAGGTTGATGAGCAGCTGATTCACATCCAGAACAAGAACTCGTCCTACTTCGTGGAGTGGATCCCGAACAATGTGAAATCCAGCGTGTGTGACATCCCACCACGAGGGCTCTCCATGGCTTCCACGTTCGTGGGGAACTCAACTTCGATTCAGGAAATGTTCAGGCGAGTCAGCGAGCAGTTCACCGCCATGTTCAGGAGGAAGGCGTTTTTGCATTGGTACACTGGAGAGGGAATGGATGAGATGGAGTTTACTGAAGCTGAGAGCAATATGAATGATCTTGTTGCTGAGTATCAGCAGTACCAGGATGCTACTGCTGATGAGGATGATGCTGAGTACGAAGATGAAGAGGGGGGTCGAGGAAACTGAATGCGATTCATTTCTTGTTTCTTCCCATAAATTCGGGTTTCCATCAGTATCTAATGTTGTGTGATCAAATGCCTGCCCTTAACTATTTTCCTTTCTAAAGCTGTTCTGGTCTTGCTTCAGTCCCAGAAAGTCAGCATGCTACATGAAATGTGCAATTGTAATCGAATGCCTGTCTTTTGAGTTTGATTAATTGCAGAATGTATCCTTCATTTCAGTTACTGTTTTTCTTATTTTAGTTTTTTTCGATCACAAGGAAAACTATTAATACTACTCTCTCTGTCCAGTTGTTTTTGCAGGGAGAGAAAATGGTCCTCATATTTTTGAGGCTGACGTGTCACTGGGCCCGCCCTTTATTATTTGTTGACTTATGACTTTTGTTAACAATTTCAGTTTTTTGTTTTGGCATTTAACCTCAATAAATTTTGGCACGTGTACTGTTTACCTGGAGGTGAAAAATGAACGGAAAAAATGGGGAAATGGAAAAGATATGAACGGTAAATATTTGAAAGTTTGTATAGAACCACAAAAATGAAAACAAGACTGAAAAATTGAAATTTTACATTTTCCCCACCAAATGCAGTCCTAAATCTACCCATTCCATACTCTATAAATACATTCAATACAGAATTTTGGTCCCCCACAAAATTGAAACGGCACCCCCAAACATTCCTTCTATCATCTTCTTCTTCATTCCCTCATTTCCTCCCTTATTTCCACTGTTTACCAACCAAAAACCCAACAATGTAATTTTTTTAAAACCTCGGGTTTAGATTCCACCTCATCGAGCCGTATCAACTTCATACAAGAACTGTTTGCTCTTTAGTTTGGACCTTCCCTTCATCATCAGATTGAAGAAAAGAAATGAGGGAGAAGAATTTAACCAACATCGAAAGGCAACACTTAGCCGAGTTTCTGCTGGAGAACAGCAGCGGGGGGAAATACGGAGAGGGCAACAGGAAGAAGCCGCCACCAAGTTTCACCGCAGAGTCCGAACTGTGATCTACGTATAGGGAAGAGCCAGATTTCACTTATCCATGGGATATCCACTTGATGTAAGGTCAATGACGTTTAGCCATCCAGAAAACAACAAGGTTACCATAGACTTCGAAGCTTTGAAAGATGTGCATGTACACAAACGAAGAATGTTAGGGGCACAAGTTTTGTACTTGGAGAACCAAAAAGTGCACTTCAAAGGGAAATTTATGCAAAGGTAATAAGGAGCCACACAAACAACATCAAGCCAGAATTAACCAACAGAAACAAGGTAACAAGACTCAAGTTTTGTTTGAATAAATTAGATGATCAATGGAGGTGTCATTCAAAGGATACAACAATCTAGATTGATGAAAAATGGGTTTATATGAGAAAACCTATTGTTCGTTACTTACTTGCCCAGGACGAGGTGGAGCCTCCTAGGACCTATAAACACAAATCTTACATACCAAAGCTGATATTCATTTGTGCGGTTAGTCAACCAATATATGGGACAAATGAGGAGGTTCTATTTGATGGGAACATCATAGTTTTCCCCTTTGTGGAGAAGGTAGCAGCAAAGAAGAAGAGCAAGAACAGACCAGCATGAACTATAGAGACAAAACCGATAGAGAAGATCGAAAGAGATGTCATTCGAGCAAAGATAATCAAAGAAATCATTTCAGCAATGAAAAAAAAAGTGGCCACGTTCCTAGATAAAAATATATTCATTCAATAAGACAATTGCAAGGCTCACATCTACAATTGGGGCCCAGAATTCAAAGCCATAGCAAAGTTATAGGGATTCAACATGAATCTGGTAAGCCATCCCTCCAACTCACCCGACTTGAATATATTACACCTAGGGTTTTTCAACAATATTCAAACCCTACAACATGAAACTCCAACAACAACAGTATATGGTCTACTACGAGCAGTGTACTCAGCATCTAAAAGATAAGATCCAGATATGAACAAAGTATTAAGCATCACTGATTAAGATAATAAAGATAAAGGGGTGCAACAGCTACAAGATACCACACATGTCAAAATATGCACTTTCAAGGATAGGGCAGCTACCAAGAATGTTATCAGTGGATGAAGCTGATTTGAGGGAAGCAGTGGAACATCTAATAACAATTAAAGACATAGAGGAGGTCGAAAGACTCAAGTATGTATTAGGTTATCATTAAAGTGTTTTCAAGTTGAAGGCATGTTCATTTTGAAGGGGTTAGGCTAGTGGTAACCTTTTGAAGTTCCAGAAACTTGTTTTTTTTTGCGTGTGAAATAATTTTCTTATGTAACCCCATTATATTAATGATAAAATTAGTTTCAATCTCTGTTAAGAGTATTCCAACTGCATAATTAAGTGCAGGGTTGCTCCAACTTATCAAGACAACACATAGGGAAACCAGCAAACCAAACCATAATTGATTATAACTTGACATGAATGGGAATGCACATGTATCTTAACACGTCAGGAATGCAAGTCAAGGCTCTTCAACATTCAGGCCTAATCCAAGCGTGCATAACACAACCAGAAAAAGGTCCACACAAACAGCATGAAGCATGAAGCATGAAGAACATAACCAGAGGACAGAATCACTAGCGCATGAATAACTGAACCAGCAAACAGAACCACTTAGGACCGAATAACAGAAAAAACAATAAGATTTATGAAGATCAGAAATAGAAAACAAAATAACTTAGCCAAGAAGATCAGAACCAACAAACACACTCCCCTATTCATTTTTATTTTTCAGTTAATCCTTTGTCAGCTACAAGAAAGAAAAGAAAGAACATGTTAGATCATAAAAATCATAAAATGTAAAAAATAGAGAAAATACACAGGTATCTTAACATGTTTGGGGAACTTATCTTTTTTCTCATCCTTTTCAAGATTATCACGCTCCTTATCTCCGTGTAGAAAATCTCGTAAACTTGGGAAATATATCTCAGCCGCATGAAAAATAGAGTCAATACAACTAAGACTTAATTGCTCAAGTGGCTTGGGCAAATGATCAGCAGATGATCGGGATATGGGTTGGATCAATGGCAGGCATCAAATGTAACCCCCACTGGAGGGGCCCACCGACTCAACAACTTGAAGTTATTGCTCTTCCATCTGATCGGTTCCTGGGTTTGTCACTGGCTGGGAAGATAATTTGGCAGTGTCAGCAACTACAAGAACGTAGCTGCAGTGACTGCATAGAGCGGGCAAGGATAAATCTGTGGTTCGATATGGGTTCCTCTTACCCGTGGCTTGTGACTACCTTCGGCCAGCTCAATGGCGTTCATCGGAGCTTGCAAAGTTCCAGGATGCGTCACTCTTGTGGTTAAAGATAGGGCGTCAGCACCGTAAAAGGTGTGTACATCATTCACCAGTGAAAAATTGTTGGATCTAGTTGATGAGCCAGACTCTACGGTGGTGCTACCAACGACCAGCTCAACTGTCAACGCCAAAGCAAGTAGAAAGCTAGGAAATGACACCCGTGTCCGGTCCTCTCTAGAGTTATCTCCCCAAATAGCGTAAGCCTCACTTACTAAAGAAGTCACAGATATGTTGTGGAACTAGAGACAGCGATGGTGTCACCATCGTCCAGCTTATTGGTCAAAGCAGGAGCTACAGAGAGGCCGAGCAACGCCATCAATTTTGATCTCTCGCTAATGTCAGCATCATCAAAGGTGTAGGCTTCACCCACCGGAGAAAATGAAGACGATCTGGTGGTAGAGGTAGAGAACACAGCGGCATCACCATTGGCCGGTTGTATGGTCAATGTCGGAGCTACAGAGAAGTTGGGCAACACCATCAGTCTTGATCTCTCTCCGGCGTCAACATCGCTAAAGGGGTAGCCTTCACCACCGGAGGAGACTAAAGAAATCTTATGGTACAGGCGGAGCACACGATGGTGCCACCATCGCCAGGCTCAATGGTCAAAGTTAAATCTACAGAGAAGCAGGACAATGCCCACCGGTCTTGATCTCTTTATGGCGTCAATATCGCCAAAGGTGTAGGATTCATCCACCAGAAAAGACGAAGGCGATCTGGTGTTAGAAGTGGAGAACTCGGCAGCGCCACTCTCGGCCAGCTCAAGGGTCAAAGTAGGAGCTACAGAGAGGTTGGGAAACGCCACCAGTCTCGAGACCTCTCCGTTGTCAGCATTGCCCAACGCTAAAGCTTCACCTGCCGAAGAAGACGGCGACGATCTGAAGAAAGAACCAGAATCTCCCACAAGGCAATTTAGACAACCATGTAAATAATGAAACTCACAACCAACCCAAGTATCAGAAGCCATTTGATTTATGAAAGCAGTTGTAGAGGAGTTACAGTGTTAGAGGGAGAGAGTGAAAGAGAAAATGAGAGGAGAATGGCTTCTGATGTGAGGAAAGGAAAACCCTATTAGGAATATGAATTGGGAAAATCACGGGTCAAACAGAGGGGGACAACTGCGAATAAAATAAATGCTGGTGAGGGAGGTAGTTGGGAATATTAAATGTAGTTGGAATGGTTAAGGGAATGAAATCTGATTTTGAAGCTGGGTTAGGTTTTAATTGGACTGCTAATGGGTTCAGTAGGGCAGAAATTTTCAAACATAAAGGGCCCAGTTCATTTTAAAAATAGGGAAACATTGCCAAAAATGGAAATAAAGTGATAAGTGCAAATTCAGCTGGGACAACCAAAGAGGAAAGTGTGTAAATATAGTTAGGACAAGGGGAGTAAATAGTTTCAACTCCATATTTATCCAACTGATGGTCCTAGGGTACAACTTTCCTATCTAATTTTTTTATCAAGGAAATCATTTTTAGTACTGGAATGAAATCATTACAGAGTGGGCTAAACAATGGGCCTTAGTTACAATCTCTCTAGGTACTTTAATGAAAGAATTTTTTGGGATAAGGATAGCAGAGCTCTTGCCTCCTGCACTTCGACCGCAACCAAAGACGGGGATGAGTGATTCTGAACTAACAGATGCGCTGCCACTTGAAAATCTATTTGGACTATAGCCTCTTCAATTTTTTCCTTGCGAAGGAATTCTAAGAAATTGATGATTGCTATGATTTTTGCGTGTAATGGAGAAGTAGTGGAAGCAATTTCATATGATGGATTCAGATGCTCTGAGTTCGTAAAAAGCCAAACCCCGACTAAGATATTCTTCTCTTAGTTGAATGTTGCATCAGTTACCGGGACATGTATATTTTTTGTTCTTTCTATTAGAAGGGAATCGATTGTACCTGTTCACCTGGATTAAAGACTAAATCATCAATATTTGAGATCTCCCCAAAATCTCATAAAACCTAAACAGTGTTCTTACTTACTGGCACAGATTAAAGGAGTCCACCAGCGCATTCGGCTAATGATTATTCCATATGATCAAGTTTCTCCTTTTCCATATGGACCAAAGGATGCAAAATGATTAGGTAATATCTTCACTACCACAGGACAGACCCTCTAGCACTGAGTTTTTTCGGCTCTAGCACCAGTTTTTTGAGGGCCCAAAAACCGGTGCCCAAGGGTTTTATGAAAATCGGTGCTACATTTAGCACCGGTTTTTTTATGGGCACCAGTTTCGGTTTTTTTTAAAACCGGTGCTCAAGTAGCCGGTGAAAAGATTTAGCACCGGTTTTTAGTTAGCACCGGTTTTATAAAATCGGTGCCAAAAATATTCAAGGATTCAAAAAAATGCTCTTCCTCTAAAAGAAGTTGCGCGCAGCTGCGTCTAGAGGAGTGAAAAAGACTTAAAATTAATAATTTAGTAGGCCATTAATTTATGAATAATATTAACTTCACAAAATTGATAATATAGAAATAAAAAAATGTATGATACAAAATTAATAATCTATGTGACT
>JAULKK010000010.1:7331082-7354347 GCA_032355705.1 Rubia peregrina
TGTTTAATATCATAAAATCGTTAATACAATTTGTTATCTAATCCACCGCGCAACGCGCGGTGTTACCTAACTAGTAACTAACAAGAGTAAAGAAATCCACAGTCAAATAATTAAGTATCAATGTCAAACCCCTCAATAGTGCTTATCGTACACTTCAAGTTAAACAAGATCTCAAGCATTACAGTCAAACCTCAAAGTGGAAGGATTTTCATTTGAGAGAAGGTTATATGTATTCCAAGCTGAAATATGAAATCATTTGAAAAAAATATTGAAAAGTATACCATCGAACACTTTGATACACATAGAAACCCAATGACCCATGTGTACCGTATGTAAGCTTCATTGCCTTTCGTGTTTTGCTCATCTTCTTAGATAACAGGTTGAGGGTGTGTTTGGTGGAGTTGCGCTTACAAATAAAACCTGTGTATTTTAAAAGTTGGGGGAATACATGCTTCAATTTTTTCCCAATAATAGATTTTGCTTTAAAAATATGTTTTTTTAGGGTTTGGCAAACACTAGAACTGCTTAGTTTATGAGTAAAGTATTTATAATCCGTGCCAAACACACCCTCAATCTCTCAGTTTACATAGTGGTGTGTGTTTCTAGCCACCATTACTCTTCTGATGAATCTCTGAGCAGTTTTTTTGTTTCTTCAATAAATTATTCAATCCCTTAATTATATATACTAATACTACAACATTCGGCCAATTAGGGTATTGAATATGTGCTCTTAGTACATGCTGCACGTTGTGCCATGTCTATCATAAATGTACAAGGGATTTTTTATGCACATTCAATACAATACAAATTCAAATAATCTTAAATCGTGATCATAAAAAAATGTATAAAATTTATTTAGTTCAGCTAAAATAACCATAATTTTGAATGCAGTTTGTTTGTGCATGTCATGTGCATGCTGAAAATGTATCTATCCATAGTCTGTGCATTTGTAAAAAAAATTGAAATGCCATTCCCCTCAAATGTATTCATAAGTTGTAGGAATTTGAACTTCCTACCAATTCCAGTTTGCTATCTGTAAATTTCCACGAGATTATTTTTTCCTTCCTTTTGTTTGAATGTACAACAACTGTGCAGACCTAGCGTGTTTCCATTATTTAAAAAATTATTACCTTTGAGATTTAACATTGATAATAAATCAATATTATTCAGGTATGCATGTTCCTCCTGAAACTATTAGCCCTTACAGCCTAAATATTCTAAAAGTTATACTTCTTCGTGACTCTGTTGGGAGGAAGTGAAGTGCGAAGTATGGTACATTGGCAGATGGTCGTGACTGCTATATTGGTGATTGGAAATGTATTTGTGGTGCAAACTTCTTTAAGGAAGAAGATTTATGCATTTGAAAATTTCTGAAACGAAGAGATAAGATATTTACATACAAGTGTAAGTTGTCCGTTCAACGGATTTTTCTATGGTTATTAATAACTTGAAACAAGGAAAGTTTATACTTCATATTTTTATTTTATAAATTAAATTTTTATGGTGGATTTTCCAATTGCATCAAATAAATTTACTAAATATTGTTTCATATTAAATTTATAGTTCTAAGTCATTTTAAAAATAATTTTAATGAAACGGTCTTGTTGCTTAATGATGTTTAGAAATAAAAACTTGGTGTATCACATGACCTAGGAGGATTCAACTACGCTTTAGTTGACGCTAATTAGTATTTTGCGTGCAGTGTGCATGCTTAAAATGTGCATGTGTGTAGTGTGTAATGTGCATGTATATGTGCACGTGTGGTTTAAAATGAAAATTAACGAATTCCACCTCAGTGTACTCCCTTGGTTTCACTGTCAGTGGGACTTTTTTTGTTGTTTAGTTTATATTTGCATTTCTTTTTGAAAAGATTTATTAAATTTCATCCACTCATTAGTTTCAATTTTTATTCTTAAATTCAATATCATCCACTCATTTTATTCATTATAAATTAAAATGATAAATTAAGGGTGTTAATATTAGTGGAACGGAGTAAGTATTCATATTTGCAATTAAAAACCACAAAAAAACCTAAACATCATGTAAGAGAAATAACAGTATTGAAAAGTTTGTAAAATATTAAGTAAATAATTCGATTACATGGATTATTAAAAGAAAATTAATATTTACTCAAAAACGATGAATATAATTACTGTTAAGCAGTGTCATGGATTGATGTGGTGACCGTAAGCATCATGATATATGATTTATAGAAGAAGCAAAAATGTTAAGTCAATGCGTGCGAGTACGTGCAACGTCGTGCACCACATGTACTAAACATGCATTCTTGAAGATAATGGTCCTTCCACCTTGACGACAAACATGATGTCCTAACATCATCTTTCGAGGCTAAAAATGATAAAATGTAACTGAGAATACCATCTATAAAGTTTCTAAGTCTGTCTAGCTCTTCAGATTCAACATATTTGGCAACAAAAAATGGTGATCACAATATATTAGTAAATCAACCCCCAATAAAGTTTATCACAATAAGCATAGATCATAGGGAAACTAGCTACATGAAAAGAACGGAATGAATCATGATTATAACGTCACAAACAAATTCAGAATCCGTATCAAAGTAACAGCGAACAAAAACAAACTTGAACCCAAAAAGAGCTCACCAATCACGGACTCAAAGTTTCTAATTGAACGAACAAATCAGAGGGAAGCTATAATTTGCTCCAAAATGTTAATCAAGGATTGTAATCGATACAAATGAACAAGGAAGAGTCGACGAATCAAACGAATGAAGTGAAAAGGAAAAAAACTAATCGAACAATATAATCATCACCTACATGTTGTCAAGTCCTTAACCAACCCTTGTGTATTATTCAGAGTTGATGAAATGTAAGAAAGAGAAGCAGCACTGTCTCATACCACAATGTTAATTGAAAGCGTTTAGGAAGCAGTGTCATTGTGACAGGTATGTAGTTCATAAAATAACATTCTCTATCAATGAAAGTATATGTGTTCTTATTTTCTCTAGGTAATATCTTATTTTGTGAATTGGGATTCATTGATTTGCATTAATTTCTTGGTAGACTTGCAGTCAAAGTAAGAGGAGGAGGAGGAGTAAGAACGCCATTTTCATATAATTTTCTAATCCATGTTATATTACATATTTATTGATTGAAAATTTGGTATATTCTTATAATTCTAAATTTGACCTTAAATCAACATATATCAATTTATTAAACTACAATATATGTGTGCGTGCTAAAAAATGCATTCACTTTTACCTGAGTTTCTAGGTTTTTGCTTATAAGAAATTGTAATACTTGCATTCTGAATGCTTGTATTTATTGCGTACCTTCAGGTATGCATACAGATCACAACCTCCTTGAAGTTCATCAACGTATGAATTTAGACATCGTGTCTATGAAATATATGTGAACTCATATAATCTTTGTTCAAATTCACGAAAATAAATTACTTCGGGATTTAGTGTGGACTTGGTTTAATATTTTGGGTAGCCGGACACGGGTATATAAATACCTGTAGGGTTTTGGAAAAGAGGAGACACCGCATACCCACATTAATACAAAGAAAAGTTTTCCGCAGCATGTTAGTTTTAGTTTTCGATATTTCATTAGTTTAGTTTTCCGATAACAGATTTCGGTGGCTGCATAGTTAATTACTTGGATTGAAGAATTAATCACATTACAGAGTGCACGCAGCAATATTCCTGGTTTGTTTGTTTCAAATTCGCTGTTATATTATTAGGCTTTATTATGCTTAATTATTATATTATCTATTTGTTTAGTTTAATTATTATGAGTAGCTAATTTATATATTGACAAGGAATAACGAGCATTAGTTTATGAATCTTTTTTAAAAAAATAGTCGGACTCCTTCTCATTAATATATAGAAACGAGTTACATTTATGGTTGATTGTATGCACAATCACCAGTGTTCGTCTATCTATTTTTAGCTGATAAACTAGTAATACGCTAATCTATTATATTACACTTGATGAACTTATAAACTTTAGAACACCATAACTAAAATGAGAAAAGCCTAACTATTACATGGTGGAATAAAATCCCACGTGGCTGGCTCACTGAGAGTGAGTGGGGTGAGCCTCCTCACTTGACCTCCACACCGACATGGCGTATCGGAACTTGCTCCACGCTAACTTGGCGTATAGAGACTTAAAAACCATCATTTATTAGGGAGGTAGAACCCGTGTTGCGCCTGCTCAGTCGAACACAACACCCGGATTGCCTTGGTGGCTAACTACACTACTAATGAACTGAAATCGGGGTAAATACGCATCAGATCAGTGAGACCGGAGACAAAACAGCCCAACCCAACCCAACCCCACCCCACCAAATCCAACCCAACCCTACCCTACCCAATCCAATCCAACCCTACCCAATCCAACCCAACCCTACCCAACCCAACCCAATTCAACCATATTCAGACTGATCCAAGCTTCTTCTCCATCTGGCAGCGACCGAGCGCTGCCTCTTTGTCTCCATCGTCCGGCCATCTTCTCTATGAAGGCCAACACCGACTTCTTCTTCGTTCATTGATATGGTCACGCCTGAACTCATTCCCCAATTTTTGATCCGATTGGTTGTCTCTACACCAATCAATATCAGTTAACTACTAAACATACTAAAGGGGGGAACTACATCTAGGGTGGGGGAGGGGCCTCCAGTGTGTTGGATCTGGAGGCAAGAGTTTTGAGGTAGCTTATTGAGAGAAAATGGAAAAGTAGAGAGAGAAAGAGTGTGTTATATCTAGTTTATGAATCATGTGACCTAATTATTTTATAATTCATTCTTATGTGTTCTTGATTGTTCTTGGTTGAATTTATTCTTAATGTGTTTAAGCCTAATCAACTTGAATATTATTGAGATATTTCTATCTAATTCCACCAATACGTAACTGTTGGAAAGGGTTAGTAAGTAGCGAGTTTTTTTTGTGAAAAACAGTTAACTAGCTAAAAACTTTAATAGCAAGATGGTGAACAATTAAGTGTGCGTTACTATTTTCTTTTAATTTGGTAAATATTATATCATGTTCTTTTGATTCTTAATGCTATCGAAATATGTATATGGTTCAACGAATACTTTCCGGGGGCATTTTGGTAAGGAAAACAATTGGTTAATTATAATTGGTCAATTGTCGACAAGGTAACAAAGAATTGAGAAGGTTAAGTGTACCTACTATTCTATAACTGATAGATGCATGAGGATTAATTCATCATTGCTCCTATGATTGGTGTTTAACTAATGTGAGTTATTCCTAGCCGATTGAATTCATTATATATTGTTAGTTTTCATTTTATTTCATATTTGATATTAATTAGTTCGCATTATTAGTTTTAGATAAAATCTTGAAAATTAAGGCGTGGTGGCTACACCAAAACTAATTTATATTAGAAGGTATTTTTGTTATACTTATCGCTCATTTTCTCGTGGGATAGACTCTGCTTGCTACTGTACTAATCTCATCTATAGAGTTTGCATACTATTTTGGTGAGTGAATCATATTCTATATTTTTTCCTACTAATATGTGCGTTAGTGCTTGGTTTATTAGCAGATCAACAAGAAAAAATTCAATATTCGATCTGGAAGTTGAAAAAATAGCCGAGTGGAATCGAAAGAGAACAAAGGCGCCGAAATCTGGTTCTGCACAACCCTTCAGTTTGGACAAACCGGATCCATTATGGTTTTAACAACCATATCTGATTTGGGAACTGATACCAAAATGGACAGAGCTGAAGGAAATCCGAATACTAGGCAGAACCCATACAACCCATACATGTGGTTACTCACCGGTCACAGTAATGATGATCCTCCCACTCCCATTCAGCTACCAGAGACTGAGAATCCCATCGAAATCAAGATGGTATTCTTGAATGTTCTTCCGAAGTTACGCGGGAGAAGCATCGATGACCCATACAATTTTTGAGCAAATTTGTGAAGATTTGTATGGTGCAAAAAATTCAAATTGGTGGCATTTCCATTAAGTTTGACAAGAGCAGTCAATCGGTGGTTTTCAATCCTACCACCAAACTCTATTTTAATATGGGTAGAATTGAAGAAATTATTCTTTGAATATTATTTTCCAGCCACAAGGACATATGCTTTGAAGAAGGAGATCACAAGCATCAAGCAGAAGTATGATGAACCACTGAGTGCTTATTGGCTAAGGTTGAGAAAGTTGGTGGAAAGCTTGCCTAATCACCGAATGACGGAAGGCCAATTGCTCTAGTGCTTTTATCAAGGAATGCAAGCCATAAACAAGGACTCAGTGAACTCTTCCGGTAGTGGTGGATTTTCTCACCTTCGAGTGAATGAAGCTAGAGAGATCATCAAAAGGTTGGTGGATTCCAAGAAGGAGTATGATCAAGAGGAAGTTCGAATCTTGAAGAATGTGGCACAAACCTCCACTCCTAAAAATTTGAAATCAAGGAGAGGATGGAAAAAATAGAGAAGATGCTATCTAAGGTCATTGACAAGGTTGTGGCTGCACAACATCAGCATCACCAATAGCCTTATGTTCAGCCACTTCAACGAGAAGCCCCAGTATTTCCTTAACCCCTGAAAGGTGGTCAAGGGAAATCTATGAATGATAAGTTGGAGAAACTAATGGAAATTATGCAGAAGAAAAACCAAAGGTTCAAGAAGGTTGAAGCAACTTTAGAGGATCATACGTGAAAAATCGCTCATTTATCGAACTCCACGAATGAACTCAGGATGAAACAGTGAGGTTTACCTTCTTAAGTTCAGTTAAATACACATGAGACAGTAGATCAAGTTACCTTAATAAGTTAGAATGAATTTTGTGCATTTCTTTTGAAATCAGCGATAAAAAATATGAAGAAGCTCACTGACGGAGGGTCTCATTTTCCCAAACGGAACCCTAAGGCTGGGAGCAGATTCAAAAGTTGGAAGAAAAAGGTGATGAAACCACCATACAACCCTCAACCCCTGAACTTTTAGAGTTCATGCATGTAGTTAAGTTCAGGATTCCACCTGAGATAAGTAAAAAGCCAACCTTATATGATCCATCAATTAAAATTCTTCCACCTTTCCCTTGTAGATTGTAAAAGAAAAAAAAGAAAATGATATGAATTTTGTCTCGATTTTAGGAAAAAGGGATATCAACCTTCCTTTCTTGCAGGCTATAAAGTTCCCACCAATAAGCAAGTTCCTGAAAGATTTTATTGCAGGAAAATTGAAGGATTCAAGCAAAATCATTATGGGTGAATCTGTGTCTGCCGTGATTCCAAAGAAACTGCTCCCAAGTGCAAGGATCCAAGTATATTTTATTTACCTTGCTATTTAGGAGATAATATGATAGATGCTTCCATGTGTCATTTAGTAGCTTCAATTAATGTTATGCCATTATTTGTGTATCAAACTTTAAATGAAGTTGAAATGATAAACTCTAGAGTGGTAGTTCAATTGGCAGATAAATCTTGTGCATTTCCTGAAGGGTTGTTGAAAAATGTCTTGTGAGAGTTAATTATTTTATTTATCCTACAGACTTTTATGCGATAAAGATGAATCATAGCAGTGATAAGGAACACAAGTGGTATTATTGGGTCGTCCATTCTTGAAAACAACAAACACCATTATTAATGTTGGGAATGGAACTATATCTCTCGATTACTTTGGAGATAAGTACACACTCAACATTGATAAACCCATGAAGAAACCTATAGATGATGAGAATGTGAATACAATTGATAATACTGACACTAAAGTTTTGCAGGATAAGATTGGAATTCAATTTCCTACAAGTCCAGACGAGATAAATGTTCCAGACTTGAGAGATAAAGAAAATTGTGAATTGTTGCGTTCAATGTAGTCTCAGGATGTGGTACCCATCACTAAAATTAGGCATGGAATGACTAGCCCACCTCAATCAGAATCAGATGTTAATTTTTTTTAAAGTTTGTATAGGGTCCAATTTGGCAAAACTGGACCCGTGTACTAGACTAGTCCCATCGGATGTGAAAGCCTTAAATTTCGAGTTGAAGGCATTGCCACCAGATCTGAAGTATGTTTATCGAGGAGATGATGATACTCTTCTAGTGAGTATAGAGTCACTCAAGTGTGATGAAAAAACAAAGCCCCAACTCCAAGAATTGGGAGAACTAAGATTGAAAGGGTTTAATCAAGCTATGCGGTACAAAGAGCGTAATAAGGTGTGACACGTGCATATGAAGTCTAAGAAATTCATAGTTGGCCAGAAATTTCTTCTTTTTGAGTCCAAACATGGATTAAAGTAATGGAAACTCAAGACGAAGTGGAGTGGACCGTCTGAGGTAGTGTCAGTTTAGCCTGCCGGGATCGTAGAGATTATCAGCATGAACACAAAAATGCCATTCCTCGTCAATAGTCATCGCCTTACGCCATACTATGATACCTATTAGGTGGCATTAATTGAAGAATTTCCTTTGTATCCAATGAATAATCATTAATGACATATGAAAGTCTAGCCAAGGACTATAAGAAAAGGATTAGCAGGGAGGTATAGAAAATAAGGGTAATAATGTGTGTTTGTATTCATGTTTTGGGGTACATTATATAGAGGTACAAACACATATACAACAAAGGAAAAGGAATCTAAATCTAATTATAATTACAAGTAATATTCACATAGTATTGTTATTCCTTAATACTTCTCCTCAAATTGGAGCATGAGGATCACAAATGCCCAAATTTCCAAGTAATGAATGAAGTGAGTTTGTCCGAGAGCTTTGTTGAACAAATCCATACGTTGGTCAATAGTGCGAATATGATAAGTAACAATAGTACCAGACCGTACAAGATCACAGACAAAATGATAATCAATCTCTATATGCTTCGTACGTTCATGTAACACAATATTTCCGCAATGTGGAGAGAAGATTAACTGTCACAAAATAGTCGCATAGGAGTATAATGCACAACTGCTAAGTCACGAAGTAATGACTTAAGCCACAACAACTCACAACAGGCAACAACAATAGCACGATACTCTGATTTAGTAGAAGAAAGAGAAAATTTAGGTTGATTCTTGATCATCCATGAAACTGGAGATTCACCAATCGTCACAAAGTACCCATAAAGAGAGTGTTGCGTAATGGGATAAGCAGCCCAATCAGAATCATAATAAGCAGTCAACTGTAATAAACTACGTGAAGAGAGAAATAAACCTTGACCAGGATGACTCTTAAAATAGTGAAGAACTTGAATCGCAGCTTGTTAATGAGGAACACAAGGATACATTATAAATTGAGCAATCATATGAACAACATAACTTAGCTCAGGATGAGTAAAGCCAGATAAATGAGGCAACCCACCAGGCGGCGATACTGCTCAGTATCATCATAAAGTTTCTGCAAGATCATGCTATTGCTCCATGGAGAAATCAGTCAATTTAGAAGCCAACAAACCTGTGTCAGACAAAATATCCAAGGCATATTTCCTTTATGAAATAAAACATCACATCCGCTCTTCTAGCAATCTCTATACCTAAGAAATACTTAAGTGTACCAAGATCTTTCATATGATAACAGGAGCTCAGGTATTTCTTAAATTTAGAGATGAGCGATAGAGAACTACCAACAATGACCAAATTATCCACATAAACAAGAATATGCAAAGAAACTGAGATACGAGTAAAAGAAAATAGAGAGTGATCTTCCTTACTCTGAACAAAACCAAATACACGTAAATCTTGATCCAATTTTGCAAACCAATTGCAAGGAGCCTGCCGAAGACCATAAAGAGATTTCTGAAGGCGAAAAACCTGGCTAGAGGGAGTGGGATAGTCAGGAGGTGGTCGTATAAAAACCTCTTAATGCATATCACTATGGAGAAAAGCATTATGCACATCCATCTGGTGTAGTTTCCAACCATGAATGGCTATAACTGATAAAAAGAGATGTACCGAACTCATATTCACGATAGGGGAAAATGTCTAAGTGTAGTCAATTCCTTCGTTCCGAAAATTTCCAACCACCAAGTGATCTTTGTGATGATCAATTGTACCATCAGACTTGAACTTGGTACGATACACCCATTTGCATCTAATGGTCGTCTTATTCGGAGGTAATGAAGATAAAGTCCACATCTGATTACGCTCAAACATATTAATTTCATCAGCCATAGAATCACGCCAATGAGCATACTTCAATGCCTTAGAGTAAGTTGTGGGATCTTCATTAGAAGTTACTGCACCCAAAAATCTAGAATGCACAATAGAAAATGTATGGTAATTTACATAATAAGTTAGGGGATAGAGAACAGCGGAGGAATGTGACGTCGCAACAGAGCATACATAATCTTCCAAATAAGTAGGAAGTTGACAAGCGCGAACAATTTGTCATATAGTAGGTAGCTCGACTGCAGGTGGAGGCACCGGGGATATGATCGGTGAGGCAGGTGGCAGAGGCGAGGTAGGTGGAGAAGGCACCGGACTTGTAAGAGCAGAGACATGCGACATGTGAGGCACGTTATCGACGATAGGGGGAGGCGCATGAGGCACGTTGGCGACATAAAGGGTGGCACGTGGAGCGTTTGAGGCACAGGGTAGACTGGTGTCACGACAAGGTAACTAGTGGCAACATGGAGGCTAGCGGTGAGGAGGTAACCGGCAGACGGAAGTGAGTCGGCGTCGGTGAGGCTTCCGAGAGAACATCGTATGGAAATTGGTCTTCATAAAAACCAGCATCCCTACTGTTAAAGAAAGTATGAGATTACAAATCATAAAGGCGATGACCTTTCTTTCTAGCAGGATAACCAAGAAAGAGACATTGATGACTTCTTAGAGCAAACTTATCGCAGAATTTGGGGATGTAGGAAGCAAAAAATGAACATCCAAATACATACAAAACCTTGTAATTTAGGTTACATCCATAGAGCAATTCAAATGGTGTGCAACCATCGCGTTACTTTGTCGGTGTCCAGTTGATCAAATATGCAGCTATAAGAACACATTCTCCCCAGAATTCAATTGGTGGATTGGCTTGAAACACAAAACGTGAGCAACATTTAATAAATAATGATGGTTGCGCTCAAAACGACCTCATGTTGTGGTGTATCAACCATAGATGTCTCAAAAATAATTCCAGATTTAGCAAAGTGTGATATCAAAGGTAGAAATTCCATTCCATTATCAGCCCGGACATGCCTAACCACGCAGCCAAATTGGTTCTTGCCAAGGCAAAAAATTCAATAAATCTGGAGGTAACTTCTTTGTTAGCAACTAATAAATAAACTAAAACAAATCAGGAATAATCATCAACTTTAGTCAAAAATAAAATGCACCACTAGAAAATGGTGTTTTATAAGGACCTCAAACATCACAATGTATTAATTCGAATAAAGAACTAGCATTCGAAGAACTCAAAGGAAAACTATTTCTAGTCTGCTTTGCTCTATGACATACAGAGCAAGGGATATAAACATTATTTGGGCTAAAATCAAGATTAAAAATAGAAGACAACACAGTAGATGAAGGATGCCCAAGATATGAGGATAATCATTTGTATCTAGTAGACGAAGCCAATAAACCCCTCATTGATGTTCACCCACTCTAATCACATTCCTCGTACTGATTTTTGGTAAAAATGCAATAATTTTCAACAAACAAAGCTAGAAATTTTAAGGCAGATAACAATCTAGAGCATGATAATAAATGACACCATAGAGAAGTTATCTGGAGCACATGAGTGAGAGTAACATCTCCAAAACAAATATGACCATATTGTGTTGCAGATGACACAGATTCATCAGGCAATATTACATTCACAGAATGGACAACAATAGTAATATCAATCAGAAAACCTTTGTCACCAATAATGTGATATGATGCTCCTTAATCAAGAATCTATGGTAACGTAAACTTACCTGACCCATGGTCAGACACATCATTAAACTGATTAAATAAATGTAGGGTCATACTCCATTGGTCATCAGACAGAGCATGATCGAAGTCAGCATGGGTAGGAATAAGCTGGGCGGCGGCCGCAGTATGCCCATGTGAGGACACGGTAGCACCGGTAAAAGGTGGTAGAGCCCGTCGGTCGCCAGTGGCCGGTCCGTCTTACTAGCGGCGGCTGCCAGTTGAGATGACCCCATCTTTCTAGTTGAGCTCCTTGAACCAATCTGGTACGCCTATGAGGTTGAAATAGATATATTTATCGTGACCCTTGCGATGAAGTGCGTACAGGTGAGATTCTTACGATCAGCTGAAGTGAGAACCATTGTCAAAGAAACCGATGGTGGTGAGTGTCATGAAGCATAAGCTATAGAGTCAGTTTAAGACTCACGATACTGAACGATGGATTTTTTATTCTTCTCCCAAGCAACAAGAGCATATACGGGGATGATAAATGGCAATGGATCGGTAGTCATGATGTTGGATCGCAAGGTGTGATAGCCTTTATTGAGACCTAGGAGAAATCGATAGATCATGTCTTTCTCACGTTCTTGGAAGGAATTAGCATATGGTTGCATGTGCACAATGGTTTGCAAGCTTCACGGGTGAAAACTAAATGAGTCCTGATTGAGTTGTAATAACTGAGCAACTTTTTCACTTTGCCAAAATAAATTTAAAAGTTTTGCTATTTGCAAAAAAATTTGTATATCTTCATGAATTTGCAGAATTTTTGGACCATTCGTAAATCATGACTTAAGATCATCCCACAATTCCTTAAATGTGGTATAGTAACTGGTAGATGAACACAATGGTAGATACAGAGTCCGCAAGATCCAACATACAAGGGTAGAATTAACTCCCGACCAATCAACTGCATCAGGATGATTATCCAGGGGTTTGGTAATGGTTCCATTAATAAAATCAATCTTATTCTTGGCAAGCATAGCACCATAAATTGTAGCAGACCATTCAAGATAATTCCCTTTACCTTTCAGTATGACGGGACAGATTGACAAACCGGGTCAGTCATTAGTACTAAGACAGTAAGGATCATGCAGAGATAAACCAGTAGGGACAGATCCTCTTGAGCCAGATCCCCTTGAGCCAGATTGTAATTGCAACTGTTTTAGTAAAGATGCAATCACATCGGCAATATTGAGATTATGTAGCTTATTAACCTCAGATTCAGCAGCGATGCAGGCTTTCTCAGCATCATCGAAACTAGAACCAACTACAGACATAGTTGCGGATCAGCGGCAGAACAGATCGACTGTACTGTTAAGGCAATGCAGATGAGCGTGGGATACCAGCGGTGATGCATGGAGAGCAATGCATGGACGAATCGATGCAGACGGATGATCGCAACACCTGGAGGACTAGTGTGGCAGTTGGTGGACTGGAATTGGCGAGCATCGGTGGTAGAAACCGATGGTGCATGTGAAAAATGTGCGGCTGGAGGCGGCGACGACAGCGCCTCACCAACAACTGCGGAAATTTTATTAGGGTTTCAGGATTTTAGGCTCTGATACCATATAGAAAATAAGGGTAATAATGTGTGTTTGGATTCATGCTCTGGGGTACATTATATAGAGGTACAAAGACCTATACAGAAAAGGAAAAGGAATCTAAATCTATTTACAATTTCAAGTAATATTCGCATAATATAGCTATTCCTTAATATGAAGCAACCCAAATATCTTTTCTTGCTTTTTCCCCTTCATTTTTTGAATTTGTTTTTAATAAATATTTTTAGGAATTTCAATTTATCATTTGTTCTCAGTTCTTGATCTACAGAGTTGAAATACTTGAATCTGCACCATGGAGAATTCACACCTTTGGAGAGATGGGTTTCGCAGGGTTCAGTTTGGCCAAACTGGAGGTCTGTGGCAGAACATGATCCAGATCCAATGCTTTCTTCTCGTTGGAAATTTCTTCAAACTCACCACTATAAGTTCCCTCTTTCCCTTTTTATTTTATTTATCATGATGTTTGACTACGTGTGAAACTTTTTCTCATTTGAGCTTTGTATTATTTGCTTGAGGCCAAGCAATGTCTAAGTGTGAGGAGGTTTATCGTGTGTTTTTTTTGTATTTTTGAAAAAAAACCATTTAAAAATTTTCCCAAGTTTTTTGTTGTAAAAAATATGTTTTTGTGCTATTTTGAGTCGATGATTTCGCATGAGGAAATTCTAGTGGCTCTTGATAAAAGTACCATGCCGGTTGTAAATTTCATTGTTTAACAAACATTGTAATTTAATATCCTTTGAAGTTTTTGAATGAGATTTTCTATGATTTGTTAAATTTGATTGATATGATTTTTGGGATGACGAAAAAGGATGAGTTTAATTGAATATTTTAGCATAGAAAGTAATGTTTGAACTAGAGTAGATCACTCTCTACATCAATCTTTGTTCTGAGAGATCACAATTTTATAATTGGAGTTGTTATGTGTGAAAGTGATGGAAGACAGTAGGATGAACCACACAACTTAAATTGCCTACCAATTACATTAACCCTCGGTGGAACACTTTGAAGATTTGACTATATTCTTTGATATATGTTATTGTATATTTAGCCAAAGCCTTGCTTTATCCTTTCTCTTGGCCATATTATTGCATGTTCTTGGAGTTGAAGTTGATGAATTCATCCATTGTGTTCTTTTGAGTTGATGACATTACATAGTATGTGTTCAGTTTTCTCAGACATAAGGGTTTCAAAATTGAAGGTTGAATCTTATTATGAACAGTGACATTGTGTAATGTTTGGCCAAAATGAAGGGTAGCTGAAAAGAAAAAAGAAAGAAAAATTCTTAATGTTTGTTATTTTGCGATTTTCCCTCAAAGTACTGATTTGTACTATATTGGAGAAGAATGGTGCTGGAAAAAAGAAAAATAAAAAAGAAATAAAAGATAAATAAAATATATAGAACCTACATTTGATGTGATATTACTTGGCTTTCTGACAATAGGCATGAGGTTGAAGATTCTTGGTGAATGTCTACTATACATGGATGAAGGTTCAAGAAAAAGACATGCATAATATATTTATCGATATAGTTTGAGTTAGAATCTCACCAATCTGAATGGTCTCTATCCTTTTATTTGGAAAACCTGACTTTCGAAACCTTATGGGATCGTTTCTTTTTCTATTGGAATTTAAACCTAAAATCTAAGCTGCACTCATTATGTGTCAAACTTCTGCCCTCCATAACTGTATGGTTCATTTGGTTGGAGAGAAATAAGGAAAATTTTGAAGATCAAAGACCTAATCCTCAAACGGTTTTTAAAAATGTCATTGATTATTTCAAGTCTATCATGAAAGCGCATAAACTTGAATAGAACAGATCTGACGGAAACAATTTTCCTCCTCAATTATTATCAGTGGCTTATGTGTCTTCTAAGTTGCATATTCAAAGAACTATCCAAGTAGTTTGGAAGTTACCACATAGCCCGGTTAAATTGAACTCAGATGGTTTATCACTGAGATCGGGTGCAGCAGGTGCAGCAGGCGCAGGGTTTGTTTTGAGGGATCAACAAGGGAAAGTCTTGACTGCAAGAGCTACATATCTAGGCAAAATGGATAGTCTTGAAGCTGAAGTACGGGCTCTTATTTTGGGAATGGAATCAGCTTTCTTTGCTGGTTATAGTGAAGTTCAGGTTGAAATTGATTCTCTTGTTCTTCTAAAAATGATGCAAAATAGATATACCATGGAGGTTAGAGCATCTGTTGAGGGCTATGTGGAGCATTTCTAGTGAGTTAACCTTTTCTTTTGCTCATGTATTTAGAGAATCAAATGCAGTTGCAGATAGTTTGGCAAAATTAGCAAGTACAACCCAAGATTCTTATGTTTATAATCATCATAATCTTCTTAGGGATATAAAAGGCCTTGTGATCTTAGATGCTAGGGAGTTTCCATATGTGAGGATCCTGTGAAATCTTTCAAGGACCATATACGACTGATATATTTTTTTGTAGCTTGAAGGCCACTGGAATCATACAGTGGTAGAACCTGAAGGAATGGATGGAAAGCAGAGCTACACTATGATGCTATGGTTGCTGTCCTTTGATTTCGAATGCCTCTTTAAGTCATTTGAAGGATCCAGTAATCTGCTCTGGCTACAACAATCTGCTTTGGCCGTTTTGTTGAGATGATCATTTGGCTTAAATTAATCAAGGTCTCAACAGGATCTGGTACTCGGGATCTCTTCGTCATCTCTGTAGTATATTACTCTATGGAGAGTAATATGCAAGGGGTTAAAACGGAAGGCCACCTCTTTTTATCGACACAGGGGGGTGGAAGCAAAAAAGTGGGAGGCCGTTTATTACCTCATTCAGTGGGATAGTCCTTTCTCTTTATCAAAGCGGGAGGCAGAGGTAAAGGGATTGGATTTCACATAGTTTGTATATTCTCGGAGTCTTTTCCGACAGTTCCACGATGTAATTATTTTATCAACTTGAATATAACGTTTATATCTTTTAAGCTCTAGGGAAGCTAATACATTACTCCCTCAAAAAACATTACGACATTATCCTTCTCTCCAAAAAAATATACAATTTTTGTTATTCTTGCTTAAATATAGAAATAGAAAACAAATGTTTTTTTGGTGAAATGTTGGAAAATGCTAGTACATGTTCTACAGTAACTTATCGTTGATTACTTAAAAGTAAGAAAGAAAAATAAAAAAAAGGATTACAGAAATATGTTTTTGTCCCCAATTGCTGACAAATATTCCGTTACGAATTTAAACAAAATACAATGAGGTGTATAGGGTATCATAATGTTCGAGCGGATTTCAATTCGGAGTTACGATTAAAGTTTTTACTTTTTGCACTTATACCCCTCCAAGATAGTTGGAATTGTCTAAGCACGAAATTGGCGATACCAAAATGCAATTCAAAAATGTACGATTGCGACTTAGCGATTTGGGCATGTATGGGTGAACACAAGGGCCTTAAAAGCCAACATTGAATACTTATATATTGTATTGAAAATTTACATTGTGAACCAAAATTGTGCTACCTCATTATCCATTGCTCCAAAATACATTTTTTTTAATTCTTACCTAAATAAAGAATTATTAAATAGATGATTTTTTTGGGTGAAATGCTGGAAAGCGTCAATACATGTTCTTGAGTAATTTAAAGTTGATTAGTTAGAAGTAAGAAAGGGAAATCGAAAATGATTATGGATATGTTGTTATGCTCGATTGTTGATAAATAGTTTGTTACGTATTTGGAAAATACAATGAGGGTGTATTGGGTAGTATCGCTTTCGAGCGGATTTCAATTTGGAGTTACGAGTAAAGTTTTTACTTTGCACTTAGATCCCTCCAAGAATGTTGGAGTTGTCGAATTACGAAATTAGCAACACCAAAATGAAATTCAATAATATACGATTGCGACTTTAAATTTTGGGCACGTATGCATGAACAGAAGGGCCTCAAAAATCAATATTAATTACTTTTACACAGTTTTGGAAAATTACAATGTGGCCAAAAATTGTGTTACCCTATTATCCATTGTTTCAAAATACATGATTTTTGTTGTTGTTGTCTAAATATAAATATATTAACTGAATCCATTTTTTAGTGAAATATTGGAAAGTGCTAGTACATGTTCTACAGTAACTCATACTGCAAACCCATTTTTCAAAATATTTTATTCCTATTCTAGCTTGTAAATGTTGAGAATTTTCTATGTATCAAGCATTGGTACGACTACCGGTGTCATTCGTCAACATATCAATGCCTATACAATTATAACGCAGCTGCGTAGAGCTGCTTCAAAGTATTTTTTATTTTTTATAAATAAAATGCAATCCTAGCACCGATATACTAGTAGGTGCTAGATATTTTTCCATCACAAATTTAAGTGTAAAATTACTATTTCGGTCTTAGGCACCGGTATAGGTCATTCAGTCGAAATCGATGTTGAGAAATATGAAATTCAGACAATTTTCTTGATAGGCACCGATATCTAGCATTGGTATTCAGTGAACCGATGATATATTTATTCATAAACTCCAGTATTTTGTTTTATTTACCAGATTACCGGTGCCTATGAAATTCCTAGCACCGATATTGCTCTCCCAACAATGACATACCATATATATACATGTTTTCCAGTAATGTATAACTAAAAGTTACACGTTACAACGATAAAAAAAACTGATAATAGTGCAGTTGTAACAATAATATTATTGAAACATAATCCAAACCAATCTAAATTTAATCGGGTAGCATAATAATCTAATCTAAAATTAACCAACCCGAAATATATCTGAATCCAATATGAAACATTATAAAAAATAACTGACATGATCAGACCCGAACAAAACTTCAGTACTCCCTTCGGTCCTCTTATAATGACTCATTTTCCATTTTGGGATAGTCCTTTTATTTTGGCTCCTTCCTCCAAACCCTAGATTATTTTCATCCACTCATTTTACTTTTTATACTCTCAATTCAACTCCCACCACTCATTCTCCTTTTTGAAGAAAAAAAAAGTGTGTCATTTTGAAGAGAGACATATACAAAGGACCAGAGGGAGTATAAAAAAAATGACACGATAGCAACTCGATCCAATTCAATCCAACTCGATAATAGTTTGACTCAACTTGACCTAAGCCAAGTATACAAATTAAACGATAGTAATCCAACCGGATATTAACTAAACCTGACGCAACACCACCTGGAAATAAAAACTCACATTTTCAACTCGACACGACAATAACTCAACTCACCCCAACCCAACGCAATAAATGAAATCAACACGTATCAACCAGACCTCTTTTAAAAGGGCACACGTTACTAGTGTCACATATGTAACAGTATGTTGCTTTTACCTGTGGGATTGTTGGAGGAAATGATTTGTGAGAGAGAAATCTCAAGGCAAAATTAACGACTTTTTCACCCACACCATCCAAACTCTGATTCCCTCCTTCAACCTTCGGGCACAAACCTGCCGCATTCACAGGGAATATTGTAGAATTGATTGCTCAATGTCACTTCTGCCACAAAATACTTCTTTTTCTCTCTTTTGCTTCTTTTTTTTTCCCACTTCCTTCACAAAAACATATTCCACCCTAGTTACTACTATAGACTCTATCAATTGGATTAGAAGATAATAAAGAAACTACATTTCTATACTACTCAAAACAACATTCTTGATATTATACTTCCTCCGGTTCAATAATGCTATTATTACCCTAACCTAACATTTACTTCACCCACCAAATATACATTTTTTCCTATAGTCAAGTGACATTTAAAGGAGACTAATGTCAGTGAACCAGAGGGAGTAATACTTATGCAGCTTGCAAGCTTATCTGATGCAATGTGTATGGATTGTCGAAGAACTATAACTAAAATATCGTTGATTTTGCAAAATACCGAGAATTGGACATCAATTTTCGTTGATATCATAGAAATTCCAAAAATTGAAAGTTGTAGAGGGAAACCTTGAGAGTTTCTTCAATATCAAAAGCTATCTGCCGATATCAACGAACAATAGTAAATCTTAGTCTACCAATTTAAAAGAATAACAAAGAGGTTCCCGAAATTAGCAAAACATAACAAATAAGTGCTGAAAAATAGTAAAACGCAAATATGACCATCTATATGAAGGAATTTGCCCAAACACGGCTAATCCTCATGAGTTCTCAGAATGTCGTTTCCACATGAAAAACTCTAGGGTATCATCAAATTTTGACACTGATGCCAACAACTCAGAAATTGCGTTAATTTTTCGGACGCTCCAACTTATGCATGCAAATTAACGTCATATTCCCCGCATCAAATACTGCTCTACCGATGTTATTGCTACTCTCGTTGCTGCTACTGAAGTTGAATCCCGTTCTCTGATTTATTTAATTTTTTCAAAACTCTTCACGATAAGCAATTTCATAATCTTCCTCGCAAGTTGGACATTCTTGTTCATCATACTCTAAGTGAAGGAGAAGTAACAAGGAAATAGAAATCTTTTCATTTCATGGCAGCTTTTTTATATAGTAATCCCTATTCTTGATTGGCTCCTTTTTTGTCATCTTTTTTCAAGGCATGTTTGACTATAAATTTTATACAGTATATAAACAATAAAATTACCGTATGAAATATCTTTAGATTCTCCGTAACATGTATTTACTGAATATCAAATTTTTAATTACCGTTATTATATGAAACTAAAGTTATCGATGGTCAAACATACTTAAAAGAAAGTGGTGGTCAAAAGAATACAATGTCAGTGAACAGCAGGAGTAGGAAATGTTGTAGATAGTAATTTTCCCGGTCCTGTTAACATCACTGATAAAATATCAGTGCACGAAATCTTTTAATATTATATCAGAACTGGAGAGGATAAGTTTGTTTGTAATAGTAAATCCATTTTTATAAAGAAATTGAACATTTTTTCTTTCTATCTGCAACTTTTCCTCCTTCAAAAGTTGAACGGGCTCGGTTTGCACAGGAAGCAAAAAAGGAGTTGATTTGCTAAAAACTAGGATAGCGTAATAAAAATGAATGGTTCTAATAAAAAAGCATGATTTTACACCTTAATTAAGTGGCTACAAAAGATGATCCTTTCCATCCAGAGAAACATTCCTTTTCCCCCTTTCTTCTTCTCTTGGCTCCAAAAACCCGTTTAAGCTAATTAATTAACCCTAATCTCCTCCGCAATCAATTAGCTAATTACCATTGTCTCCTTCGTTCTTCCTCTCCTTCAAAGCCCCAACAGAATGTAGTACACTAGAGTTATGGGCAATGCAATCAGCATCCCAAATATAACCCTGCATTAATTAGCCAAAAGTGAATATTTAATCACTAACTAATTCAATGTTAATACTCCGTATTTGAAATGCTCACCCTGTGCTGAGAATATCAGGGTGTACGTTGTACTCCTTGGCAAACACAAAGGGAACAATTCCTTGGGGTAGAGCTGCCTGTTTTGAAGGAACCCAAAAACACAGAGGAATGGAAATGCATTTGTTAGTACAACTTTCACGTGTGCCCATTATTCCAAAATCCTCAAACGAAATCAAAATCTTACATTAATATTATCAAACATATATTCCCATCTCTTAAGTTGACTTGCTGATATTAATTGCTAAATCCAACTACTCCTTCCGTCCCACCTTAAATTACACAGTAAACATATATTCCCATCTCTTAAGTTGATTTGCTGATATTAATTGCTAAATCCAACTACTCCTTCCGTCCCAGCTTAAATTACACAGTAATTATTATTACGCTCTTCGAGAAACATGTTTGACCGTTGATATATTTACCTACGTCTAATAACGACAAATGAAAAATTGATATTTAGAAACTACTTGTTATGACGAACTGAACAATATCATACATGATGATATTATTATTTATATATCTATTCAAATATGTGGTCAAAGTTAGACACTAAATAGTGATATAAAGTGAAATGAGCAATTTAAGCTGAGACGGAGGGAGTACATAGTTTAATGCAATACATACTTGGCTTCACGTGTTTGATTGTCATACCCTATGACCACTTTAAATAAACAGCATAAAAATTTCATCAGTCTTCAGAGTTATATAGTATTATATTTACTACGGAGAAATTTGCAATCCAAAAGACCAAAATCAACAAAGAAGCAAATCATTTACTCTAATTATAAAAATAAATAAAAGGGGCAAAATGTGGTAATTTGTAGTAATGCAAGATTTGAATTTGAGACGACAAGTGGGTAGGTTGCATGAATATAGGAGAACCCTTTTGCGATTAAAAAAAAGAAGGAAAAAAAGGTTAGTAGTTGAATAGGCTTTGATAGTCGTTTTCATGGGTCAAACTCGCAATCTAGCAAAGGAAAGTTATCGTTATACACATGTAAGGAAAACCTTTTCTTCCTAGCTGAATTAAAATAAAGCGCATAAAACATTAATAGCAATTTAACAAGTTGAGTAAAATGGTATTGAATTAAATTCATGGTGAAGTGAAATGAAATGAAGTCGTTGTCAAAGAATCCTACCAAATGGCTAAAAGACAAAAAAAAAGTGGATGATGAAGAAGACCTGAACAATGGCGACGTGCAAGAGGTCGCCGCGCAGGCCAACAGCAAGGGAAGCGGCGGCCATGACAGCAGGGCCTGCAAGGAATCTGACGCCCATTGCAAATGATGCTACCGAGTTCCCACATGCTATGATCCGAGGCTGCAGCGCCATGAACAGCCCTGTCCCCCCCACACCAAACTCCAATCAATTCCCATCCATCATTTCCCCCCACTTCCCAAAACCACTTTCCATAACCAAAACCATTCTTTACACAGCATGCTTGAAAATGTTTAGTTTTAGGTGTTTATTAAACTAGAAAATGGTTGAAAATGATTCACCTTGTAGGAAAAAGGTACGAAAATGGAAAGTGGCGTAAAGATGGAGATGGAGAACTTACCCAAGCTAAACATGGCCATCCCAAGGCCGGCATCAGAGAGAATAGCGATGGAGTGGGCTATGAGAGCAGGCATCTCAATATGCCACCTGAAAACACACACACATAAGAACATGTTGGATTCTTGGATTCTTGAAGATGAGGGGGGGAAAAGGTGATCTTTTAGACAAACCAACCTGAAAGAGACAAGTGACCAAGTGAGTCCAATTAAGCTGGAATATGTGTTTGGATTCCTGATCAGCTTCCTCCACACCATGATCAAGATAAGCCTTGTCATTACACTTGTTGGAGGCATTGTTTTCCCACCCATCTTCTCACCACCTTCATCACCATCCATACCTCCTTTCTTCCCAAAGCTGAACTCATCTCTCTCCAAGTAATCCTCCTGATGCCCCCCCTCCACTGAAAAACACGCAGTAAAATCAGTAAAAAGTTGGTAAAAAGGGTAAAGAATGGCAGTCAAAATTGAATTTACCTTTGCCGGGAGAAACTGCAACTCTCACTTCTTTAGCTGGCTGCTCCATGGCGCCATAGTCATGGGCACCAAACACATCTGAAACAGGGGAAGCGCTAGAGCTCCACACAAACATATGCAAATCTTTTCCTCCTTCATCCTTGTTCTGCCCATTAGGCTTCTTGGCCGCAGCATTTGCTTTCGCACCAGTAGTAGGTGAAAACATGCCGGGATTCGG
This sequence comes from Rubia peregrina, assembly GCA_032355705.1. NCBI lineage: Eukaryota > Viridiplantae > Streptophyta > Magnoliopsida > Gentianales > Rubiaceae > Rubia > Rubia peregrina. Next base: position 7,354,081 of record JAULKK010000010.1, read on the forward strand.
AGCCGGATACTGGCTAACGCCGTGAAACCTCGACTTCTCTTCCTCGTAGTTGGAAGGCCTCGGAGTCGGACCTCTCGAAGAATCCCGCCCGTAAACATCGCTAGCTCCGAAGTTTGAGTTCCTCCCGCCGGCGACCATGGAGTAGAAATCCGTGTGGTTGAAGCTCGACCCCCGCGGCGTAGGATTCCGAGACGACTGCAGCGAGTAAATCTCGGCATTGGTGAGATTCGACGGCCTCGGGGTGTTGGAGCTCAGCCCCTGCGACCT
>JAULKK010000010.1:7370531-7389601 GCA_032355705.1 Rubia peregrina
ATTTGAATAGATATATAAATAATAATATTGTTGTAAATGATATCGTTGAATTCGTCATAACAAGTAGTTTCTAAAAAATAACTTTTTGTTTACCGATATAATACGTAGTTAAATATATTAATGGTCAAACGTGTGTGTTGGAGATCGTGAAAAAAATTCCTTGCAATTTGAGTTGGGACAGAGGGAGTAAGTTAGTTAAGGTGACGGACTAGTAGAAAGTTGACTACTATGCATAACTACTATGAATCACCTCCTTGAAGTTAGATATTAGGTAAAAATATAATAATTATTTACACTTGACAACTTTCTACTGATTTCTCACCTTAACATACAACTAAAATCCCTATCATAAATAATTTTCTGCTTTTTTCTTCTTCTGAAAAATTCATTACACACAGACAGTCGAAAGAATTGGGGCAAAAAAGCCCACACACCTCGAACTGAAGAAGTCTTCCAACTTCAGTTTATTTTCCCTCCAAAACTGAAATCCAAAACCGGAAATGGGAGACACGTGGGAAGCTCTTGACGTCGACGATTCCGACATCCCCTCTCTCCTCCTCCGCCGCCCTTGCAAACGTCCCGCCACCGCCACCACTCCCCAGCCCTTCCTCCGACCCTGCTCCAACGGTTCCTCTCAAACCCTAGCTTCCAAACCCGCCGAGCACCGCCGCATCATCCCCGGCCCCGCCGGAGCCGTACAGTATGCAATGCTGCAGAAAGCCCGAGACCGCGAGAAAGAGAGCGGAGACTCCGACCCGGTGTCAACGCAGGATTATATCAGGAGAGCGGTCGAAAATGCCCCTGAGTTCGACGACGACTTTACCCGGTCTCCCTGGCTCTCCGCCCTTCACTTCATCGGTACATTAATCACAAAGATGCCCCTGACAACATGTTAATTTAATTTTTGGATTAGTAAATTGATCATCTTTGCTGTTTTGTGTGTTTGTTAGGGACTGTGGATGGTGTGGTTCCCAGTGTGCCTTTGAGCTCATTCAGTCAGTGTGATAATGTCGGCAAAGTCGATCGGGTATGAGTTCTCCAATGACTATGTATTATGCAGTATATGACACGGTTAGGAAGGAGAAAATGATGTTTTACTGTTTTCGCTGAATCCTGTAAACCTGCTCTGCCTGTTGTGCATTTGATTAATTGTTATTATGTGCGCGATAATTATAGTTTGTGGTAAAAAAGGATTCTACTGATTGGGGATTTTTCAGTACGACGATTAGGTTGTAGCGGTTATCAAGTCTCGATCACATAGTGTTCTTGGTGGTTTACTGGTTACTTTGAAGGTATGTACGTTGAAGTTTTAATTTTCAGTTTATGCACTCACCAATGTGTGATTTAATTTTTTTTTCTTTTCTGATTACAGGATCCAACTGGTACTATTGATGCTTCTGTCCATCACAAACTTTTAAGTGAAAACCAGTTTTCACCGGATTTTGTCATTGGTTCGGTTCTGATACTTGAGAAGGTTGTGAGTTATATTCATAGTCTTTGTGTAGGTCTTAAATTGAGGCTTGGGTTCATACTGATGGAATGGAATGGGATTTCAGGTTGCCATATTCTCCCCTTCGAAATCTGTGCACTATCTCAACATACTGCCTAGCAATCTTGTTAAGGTCTAAATGCTTTCCTCTTTCAGCATAGCTGTGGATTTATGTGTTATGGCTGGTTGTACATTCCTAGTTCTTCATATGTTGAAGGATTTTTGTTGCTACTTCCTATTTCAGTTAGGGTTTTCAAATGGTTGTCTGCAATCTGCATGCATGCATAGATTCTGATACTTTTCATGTATAAATGTGCTTCAATGAGACAGATTTTTGGATTTATAAGTCCTTGAAATGGATGTGAAAGCCGTAACAGGAGTACAATGTATCATGCTCAGGTTATTCTAGCTATACTATAGCTAGTCATATCTTGCCTGTTGCTAAAAATCAACGTAGTTGTGATTCCATCTTAATTTAAGTTGACAAAAGTATTTATTATCTCATGTCCTTGATGATATTCATCTGTAGTGCTAATCATAGAGGGGACTAGGAAACTCCAGTTTTCGCATTGCAAACTCCCATTGCTGTTGAATGTTTTTAGATGAAATATATGTTGATCAATATATGTTACTGAAATGTGTATTTAGCAGGTATTCAAGAAGGATACTGGTACTTCTTCATCTGAAGACCATAGTAATTCACGTTCTGTCAAATATGTTACCCCTGATGAAGGTGGGTTGGATTGTCTCCTGACGTCTTTACTTCATTTACAGCAGTAGCTTCAGTGATTTAAAAGGAGGAGAGTAACTTTTTCTATGAAACAGATGCTAGTTATAGTTATACTACTACCTGAAATTTTCTTTAGAATGATTTCCCAGATATTTGGTATCTAATTTCACACTGGTCTTCTAGAACGCTTACTGCAATCTGGATTGCCAGAAAATATGTTCATTCCAGAAACCGGGAGCTGTGAAGAGATTTTGGACAGAATGGAAGTCCCTGTTGATAGGAGGGGAAGATTGGAAGGTTACGTTCAATCACAAAATGGAGATTTCCGTCCTGAAAGCTTAACTGCCACCAGCAGATGTGAACCTCTGATAATTTCACAAGGGGGATTGTCTGAGGAGATAATTGTGGAGGAAGCTGGTGGTGATCAGCCAGATTTTTCACATTGCATTGATAGAGGGCGTAACGCTGTTGACCCTAAAGAAAAGCTCCTTAGTGATGACTCTGATGAAAGAATGATGACAAGCCATGATGATGAAATTCAAGAAAACAGCACAACTAAAAGGCAAAAGCAACAAGTTACTTCATCCCTCCCATTGTGGACGGATGAACAGCTCGAGGAACTATTTGCTGGTCAAGATGACGATGATAGTGCTTTCTTCTGATTGTTTGTGGTTGTGATTTTATGTTTTGACGCTGAAAGAAATGGTAAATGTGGAGGAAAGTTGTGGATGTGTTTCTATTTTGCAACTTTCTGCAATAGAATGTATTCACCCAGTGAAGTTTGAACGCTCCTTTTGCGATTTCGTTTGCCCTCTCTGAACGCAGCTGCATCCATCTCCACAGATATGCTCCTTTTGCGACTTTGTCCTTGTGACTTGGTCTTTGTAATCCTTTGCATATATTTTGACATGGATTGTAGTTATACAAGTTGTATTCAATTGTATATTCTTGCCTTAGTTTAGGAAAGATTATTGTAACTTTTTGTATTTAATCTCTTTGATCAATTAAGTCTATTTAACCTCTCTGATCAAAGAAGCAAAGTTACAACAATCTTTCCTAAACTAAAGGTACAATTGAATACAACTTCTATATTTACAATCATGGTCAAAATATATACGAAGGATAACTAAAAAGACTAAATCACAAGGATAAAGTCAGCAACTTAATAGACAGATACGTCTCCTTCCTCGGTAAACAAAGGTTATTTTTATTTCTCATGCATCATTATTTTCATTGTTTCAATCATTACTAACGCTCTTTGTTTCTTTTTCATGGGCCCTGGCAACAGAGTAAGATTAGGCCAAAAGGGGAAGCAACCTATGTTTCATCGAGTCAGGAACGAGAACAGCGGACAGGAAAATTTTAAAAATTATGGATACGGGTACGGAAAGGGTATGAATAAAATATAATAATTGAAATATATAATATTCAAAATTTAATATCAAATAAAATAACTATTCAAACGCAGTTTAATAAGTTGTAAGAAAAATAAAAATAGTAATCCAGCCTCTATTAAATATTTAAATAAAAACTCAATAAAATACATTAATTATTAATATTCTCCGAAGTCAAATCATTCTCTAATTGTGACTCATCAAGTGAGAGATCCACAAACTCCCAAAATTCCACGTCCTCCAAAGAATCAAATTCATCCCATCAAAATGTTACATTTTGATCTTCTCGTCTTCATATTGATTGAAACCCCTCGATAAAAGACATGGATTGTTGTGGATGAAAACCAAATCTTCAGCATGACCCGTGCTCAACTTATTCCTCTTGAGTGAGTGAATGAAATTTTATGTACTCCAATTTCGTTCACAACATGAAGAGGAATTAGGTTGACCAAGTAATTTTAAAACCAACGTTTGGAGCAAAAGAGCTTCTGTACCAAAATCAGCCCACCAATTCTTAGGATCGGAAGAGTATCTCTTTGTAATCTAAATAAAAACATCAAAAGAGCCTTGCAAGAGTGGGAAGTCTGTGATTTCCTCAAGAACTTTATTCAACTCATCATTATTTGAAAATAGCCTATGGAAGGCCTTATTCCTTTCTGAGATTTTTAAAAAATCTCTATGAGGAGCAACCCTACTTTTATCCTCACCAAGCCATTCTTCACTATAAAACCTTCATCAAAATAGTTTAAAAGAAATCACTTATATGAAAAAAGTTTGAAACAAACAAATAGAAAACTAATATTGCAGAATACATACTTTGGGTTCAATGAGTGAGCAAAACAATGAAAAGGAGTATAGCTCTTAGTCCAACGAGACATAAGGATCTCAATAACAACATTTTAAAATGGAGGAGTTCCTTTTTTGTCAATCTCCACCTTCACCTTCTCTATTATTGAGTCCTACATCTCATACACCAATTGAAGACATGGTCTATAAGTGTCACAAAATCTAATCATATCGAAATCAATGATATAATCCACCTTATCCCACAGATCATCATTAACAAGTCGATCCTTTACAAAATATGCCTTTTGTATATCATCCTCTCTGTATGAAACTCATTCATCACTTATAACCATTGATTGAAGACCCCGCCTAACAAGTTTAAACCTATTAAGCACCACAATAACTGTGGCAAAACAAGTATCAACAACTAAAAGAAATTTAAACATCAGTAATCCATTTGCACAATTCAAAAAGTGTCATCATTGCCTCTCGTACTTTTTGGAGCATAAATATTCTTCAAAGCAAGATTCAGTGTATGGAAAACAAAAAGTGTCCAATAAATGTGAGGATACATGCTCTCAATAATCTCACTAGCCCCTTTACAATTAGCTGCATTATCCGTGATAATCAGCACCACATTTTCATGCCCCACCTCAAGAATCACTTCCTTCATCAAATCCAGGATGAAAAATTTATTCTTATATTGACCAAAGGAATTTGTAGCTTTGAGAAACATGGGACCATTTTCACATATAACCATGAATTTATTAGTGGATTCCTCGTTGGATCACTCCAACCATCGCTCACAATTATCACCCTCTCTCTCTCCAAATTCCTTTCAATGGTTGCGTTAATCTCTCAACATGACTCTTCTCATGTTGAAGCAATGTAGTTCACAACTTTTTATAACCATGAGGCACATATCCAACTACCTTATGACTAGCAACAAAATTATATGATCTCAAGTTATACGGATTCCTTGCTAAATTAAATGACAACCCACCAGTGTAAAACATTCTTGTGATTTCTTGATCCAATTGAGCCCGAGAAGAAATATCCAATGCTTTAGTAATCAGAGACAACTCCATTCTTCTATTCTTGGAGGAACAATCTATTACGAATTGAGAAGAATCACCTGACAAAGAAACATCTTTAGGTACCAAATATTTCTTTTTTGCTTTCAAACTGATCTTCCAACCTGCAAAATTCTGCCACATCTTTAGCACTCAATTTCTCACCAGCAAAGATTCTATGTCCATGCAATCAAAGTAAATGTGCCTTCACCCTAGAAAAACTTCCAAATCGAGTTTCATTGCAAAAAATTACACTGAAATGTCCAAGTTCCACCCGATTCCCCACTGTTTTCTATCTTGGACACATAATGCCACAAAGGAGGGTTAGAATCACTTTCCGTTGGCACTGAAGAAGAAACGCTTCCACTTTGATTTTGTAATTCCATAATCTATCATATATAAGTTTTTTTAAAAATATTAAAAGGTACACATAATGGACCAACTTTTGTCAAAATTTATCCAGTGGCCAACCTAGATTCATTATTTTTTGGTCCAATTTCCAAAGCTTCATGGGCTAAGTCAACAAAATTCAGCATCTGTCATTGCTCTACCTCTACTTCCGCTGGTCATTTGTGTTGAAACATCCTCCATGGGATAGCTTCTAGAAATGCAATTGGTCACCTATAAAAAAATGTGGTGGGGCAGCCAAAGCTGGGGCTGAAGGTCAGTTGAGCCTAAAAAAGGCTTTCACTAGATGCTCTCTAGTTTTTTTCTTCTTCCACTTTCACTAAAAATGCTTAGTTTTATCTGATGGGAAGATGAGCAAGACTAGATTCCCCTATTTTCTTAAATATATGAGGAGTAAAAACAGAGTATGATGGCAACAAAAAAAATTAAATCAAGCATACACAAGACACAAGCATTTATATGGAAACCCCGTCCAATGTAGAGGGTAAAAATCACGGGGTCAAACCCACATTAACCAAAAGTGTTACAAGACTCTAAAAAACTAGATAATACTTGAAAAAGTTGCTCTCAACGAAGAAATAATAATAAAAACCACTATAAAAATGAAGATTAGACAACAATAGGAGAATAATTCACCAATTTGAAGAGCTTCCTTCCGAGGATAAACGAACCCCTTCCAGACCACCAAAACAAATCTCAACTCTTCAGAGCTTAGAGAAACGGCCTAGGAACATCCCTCCAAAGTTAAAGCCAAATACAACGGTTGGATGATGAGATATTGCAGTTCTACTGAAACTGCGCCTGAAAGTGCGAAAATCTCCTTTCACCCACTTGTGACTTTTTCTCTCCCTCTATTGTTTTTCTTACTACTTGGTTCCACACACAATTGAATCCAACTTAACTACACCCTAAGGAACCCTCCTCCATGGTGTGCTAAAATGACCAAAATGCCCTTTTTAAAAATAGTTTGGACCGAATTCCACGGGCTAATTTCCTCACATAAGAGGAAAACCCCAACAATTCCCCCGCTTCACGACTATGTGGCCATAATTGTCAAACTGGAAATCTCATTACATAACTCAAACTTCCCTCTTGGCAACACCTTAGTCAACATGTCTAACCATTGTCATCTCCGTGAACCTTCTCAAGTTCAAACACCTTAGACTCCAAATAATCTCGTATCCAATAATACCGAACATCAATATGTTATGTCCTACCATAAGATGTAGGATACTTACCAAGATAAATCACACTCTAACTATCACATAACAAGACAAACTTCTCTTGTTTATAGAAGAGTTCACAAAGAAATCTCTTCATTCACACAAGCTCTTTGCACGTTTCAATAACTGCAATATACTCTGCTTCAATTGCCAACTCACAGCCCCCCTGCAAAGGTAGTTAAATAAATTGAAGTAGATCTACATAACTATCACCACGCCATATCATAATCACAATAGCTAGCAATAATAGGCTTCCCACTTCCAAAACAAAGCGATAAATATGAAGTTTCTCGAAGATATCTAATTCAATTCACAACATCCCAATGCTCCATTCTGGGATCACAAAGGTAACGACTTACCACACCTATTGAAGGAGATATATCTGGCCTTGTACACACCATAACATACATGAAACTACCAACAACTGAGGCATAGAGAACATTTTTCATATCATCGTTCCCTTTATCATTAGAAGACTTTCTATCAAATTTAAAATGCGAAGGTAAAGGTGTACTCACAGGTTTTACACCATCCATTCAAAATCTTTGAAGCATCTTCTCAGCATACTTCTTCTGAGATAGCCACAACTTTCGACTCTTTCTGTCACGAGTAATTTTCATGCCACGTATTTGTCTTGCTGGACCCAAATCCAAGATTTAAACTGCAAATTAAAATAAATCAAGATCAAATTTTCGGGTTACATTAATTCAGATCATAAATTTATAACTATTACATGTTGCATAATAATCTTTTAATATTGCAACTAAAACTTTTACATTTCTATGTTTCTAATTCAACACCATCTTTCCACAGTCTTTACCAAGACTTTGCCAGAATTGGAAGGACAGTAATCATATGCTTTTCGAAGAAAATTCCTAACCATCTACACTACCAAATGCAGATTTTGTCCCAGCCGGTGGGCATGGATATAACACAGGGTAGAGTGGTAGAGGAACTCGAGGCAGACATAGAAACAGGCAGTAGGGGTGAAGTAGTCGCACAATAAATAGCATGGGTCAAAACTAATACATCCAATAATTATAAACCTTTCCCCGTCAATTCCAATGACTCCTCTTCTTCCTTCACTCCCCTACCTGTCCCCACACTTCAAAATTCTTTAGGTTTCCTGGTTCATCACTTCAAAAACTTCTATCCTCACCCCCCAAATAACAAAACTCCTTCTCTGCATACATCAAAGTCAATCCTACGTTAACCTTGTGTTGAAATCCAAAATTCTGCCTCAAACTTATCCACCAGCTCTCGGAGCACCACCAGAATTTTGACCCGTTTGGATAAGTACAAGACATGGCTAATGCTCCGGCGAATTTGTTGGTTTTACTGGGTTTGGGAATTGCAGGAATACTGCTGATGACCAAGAAGCTGAAGAAAGCCGTGAAGCCGGATTTCGGGGCATTTGTTCAAAGGCTGCAGCTTTTGCCGCCACCGCCTCCGCCGCCACCCAAAGCGCCGCACCCCCTCACCGGACTGACCTTCGCCGTCTCTGACGTGTAAGCTTCTTAGCTTGGTTCAATTTATACTCCTGGCGCCTCCTTTTCGCATTTCGGAGGCTTTGTTTGAGCTACAAGTTGCTAGTTAGTTGCAGTTGAAAAGATATGTAGGAACATGTGTAGTATTTGTTTGTTTATCTATTAGTTTTCAGTTGTTACTTCATGTCTATTCTAAGTATAGGAGTCTTAAGAAATGAAATTCTGCAATTGAGGGAGTCTCCTTGGTTCTCGAAAAAGTATTGGTTATTTGTATACCGGGTCTTTTCTTCTTCTTTTAAACGTGAGAGTGGGTGAGTGTGTCTGGATTTGAGGAGGTCACCGCGCTAATGTCGCCAAGGCACGGAATTTGTGAATTGTCGCATTGCATATATTTACTATGAAGGGCTCTATGATACCGTGTATTCTAATATATGCTCATAAGGGAATTATTTACACATTCCCACACCGAGCGAGAAAGGCTTTGGGATATGGTTTCTAATTAGTTTAAATATTTACTGATATCTATCCTTTTTTAGAAAGTTGAACTCATCTAGGGCTCAGTTTTTTTGTTGGCCCTCCATGGATGTCGGTTTTAATTTTATCAATTTTCTCGTAAAGCCCATATGTGCACCTCATGATTCCGTCACTTCCTACTTTTCCTTCTACAGAACTCAAATATTCTCTTTAATAACTATTGCTAGCTAACTAATAATCAAGCCATTTCCCTTTTTTCCACTCCAGGTTTGATATTGAAGGGTCCATAACTGGATTTGGCAGTTTGGACTGGTCGAATTCGCACGAGCCTGCTTCTCGGACATCTTCTATTGTTTCTGCCCTGGTTGAAGGAGGTGCCTCATGTATTGGCAAAACTGTTGTGGATGAAATGGCATTTGGGTCTGTATGATATTCTAATGTGCAATACTTTGGCTACTTAGTAATTTTAACTTTTACTATATACGTATTTCACAAATTTTGGAATATCATTCTTATGGGCGATCCGAATGGAGAAATCTTTAGGCTGAGACTCTGTTTGACAAATATATTTGGGTTAGTAAAGAAGCATCACTTCACTGTTATATTGGATTTTTGGTAAGTACTCGATAACTAGGGAATATCACCTTAAGTTTAGTCTCACTGCAAAAAAAAATTAAAAATAAAATACTGGTTGATTTAGTATTGTGAATATTATGAACCTAAAGGGGCAACCAGATAATTATAAATCTTTTTATTACACACGACACTCTTGACGTGCATTGTCCTGTTACCAAAGGGGTCCATGAGAAGAGTTGAAATTGCTTAGGAGCCCTGGTAAATGCTTACATTGTGTTGATTCTTCTTACTAGTGGTTCAAGTTCAATTTATAATCCCTTATAGAACTCAAACAGGAATGTAATGAGTCTTCCAGGAATGATATTATGCCTAAGATCAATTCACTAAGTTTAATATTAATTCCTCAAGTTTGATGTTATCTTTTTGTAGTTTTTCTAGTTATGTAAGATTGATGATACTCTAAGGGAGTCTGAATCTGTAATTGTAAGTGGCTTAGATAGAATTTGTGTTCTGGTTGACTCATGCATTTGTATTGCATTCTCTTTCTGGTTAGTGTCCTAAACTGTGGATTTATTGGGACAGATACGGTTTGCTTTCATGTCAATGACTGTGTAGTCTAAACATTTAGTTGTGACTAAAGAATGTATTTGTGAAGGTTGGAGATTGTAACTTAATGTTCCTTTTGGTCTGCTTTCAGCATCAGTGGAGAAAATAAGCATTATGGTACTCCAACTAACCCTACTGTTCCTGAGAGAATTCCGGGGGGTTCCTCTAGTGGAGCTGCTGTAGCTGTTGCTGCTCGCATTGCTGATTTTGCATTGGGTGAGTTGCCTTGTGGTTTTTAACTAATTTGTCCATGCAGTTTTATTTTGCTCTTCAGTTTTATGACATACTCTCCAGTGTTATACCAGGTGGTTTTGGTTTGATGACTGACTCATGATGCTTCACTAGCATTGAATAACTTGATCTTCAATATGATTCTTAATGTTATTACTAATTTGCAGGTCTGGACACGGTTGGTGGTGTGAGGATCCCAGCAGGATATTGTGGGATATTAGGGTTTAGACCCTCCTATGGTTTAGTTCCTCAGACGGGTGTCCTTTCTGTTTCGTCTAGTCTTGACACTGTTGGTAGGTTTCTTTAAGTTGCACATGTCTTGCCTTTAAGCATTATGTTCAACTGCTCAAGTTTGATTCCTTTTCATATTGTCTGCTGTTCAATCTTAATTTCACAGTAATGTTGTTATGATAGAACAATAATGAATTTGGCCTTTTGTGCATGTGTATTCTGTATAGAAACTCGGAAGGCATAGTCGCTTCTTGAAATAAGATGTACAATAGCTCAACACAAAAATTAGTAGTGGTGGGTACCGGTTATCACTTCTTGTTGCAGACATGATATTTATTAACTTTTTAAGACAACTTTTGTAGGATTATTTGCGAACGATGCGAATGTACTACGCCTTGTGGGGCACGTGCTGCTTCAGGTTCCCTTTGCTGTTCAACGTAATCCACGGAGTTTTATAGTAGCTGATGATTGTTTTTCCTCATTGAATTCTTCTGCTGATCGGGTAACTAGGGCTGTGGTGAAAACTATTGAGGAGAAATTTGGAAGTATGTTCCTCATTGATCTGTTTTGTCCTTTTATACTCTGGATAGTTGATGCATAGTTTCTAAGATGATCCTCTTTCAGGACAAGTATTAAAGCACGAGAATTTTGGTGACTTTTTGAGCTCAAAAGTTCCAACATTGCGAGCATTCCAGAGGGAGAAGTCTAATGGCGAACTGAAGCCGTCCTTCTTGTTGTGGCAGCTAGCTCAAGCTATGCAAATATTGAGGCGGTGAGCATGCTGTCTCGGTAAATTATTTTATTACTTTGGTTAAAGTAAGTTTTAATTTGTGAATGTGTGCGTCTTGCTCAGATCTGAGTTTAAACAAAAGCACAAGGATTGGATCAACTCAGCGAGCCCTACCCTTGATCCTGTCATTTCAGCACAGATAGGCCAAGTATCTGATACGACAGAAGCTGATATTGATGATTGTCATGCAGTAAGAAGCGAACTTCGTGCAGCTTTAAATCTCCTTTTGAAGGTATGATGGTCTTATCAGACTTAGTGGACTACAATGCTGCATACAACCCTGAAGGGCATCTCTTGTTTCCTCATTTTTGGTGCTTGGTTTGAACAGGACGATGGGATATTGGTGATTCCAACTACTTCTCACCCCCCTCCAAAACTTGGAGCTAAGGAAGTTCTATCAGAGGATTACCAGCTGCGAACATCTACCTTGACGAGCATAGTTAGCATGTCTGGTTGCTGTCAGGTTAGAATTATTATGCAGGCATGGATTGAATTTTCTTTCGTGTGATGACCAACGTATATATCGTCACCTTTCTTTGGCTATTTTCTTTCTGATTAATAGGTTGCTGTGCCCTTGGGGCTGTACGAGAAGTCCCCAGTTTCAATTTCTTTAATAGCAAAGCACGGGGGTGATCGATTCCTACTGGATACTGTCCAAACCATGTATGGCGCACTCCAGCAGCAGGCCGGTATTGCTGCTAATGCAAAACTGTCTAATGATGCTGCCAGCCAGGAAGCATCTGCTGAGATGGCAAAAGAAAAGGTCTGTAATTTTTTTTGCCTTTTGTGGTGTTATTTAGACGTGAGAGTAAACTAATTTGATGCCTTTGAGGAAGTTTGGAATCACTGTGATCTCATGAGTTATTCAGTCTGTGATACTCTCATTACACATGAGCGTTTAGTGCCTGTATTCCTTACTGGGATACTGTTTTCAGGGTAACCAAGCATTTAAAGAGAAACAATGGCAGAGGGCGATTGGGTTGTACTCGGAGGCTATCAAGCTCAACGGTAAAAGCGCAACATACTTCAGTAATAGGGCTGCTGCCTATTTGGAAGTCGGAAACTTCAACAAGGCAGAAGAAGATGCTACCAAAGCCATTGATCTCGACAAGAAGGTAATCTGGTAGTCCCTACCAATGTAGGGTTCTATGATATGACATGAGTATTTCTTGAGGCCATATATAATAATACCTTGGCTGTCATGTTCTGCAGAATGTGAAGGCGTATTTAAGAAGGGGCACCTCAAGGGAAATGCTAGGTTATTACAAAGAAGCAGTAGAAGGTGAACATCTTCAATCCAATTTCCCTTATGCAATTGTCCTTGAGGATTTGTACAAATGTCAGTTGTTTGTAGAGGCTGTTGGAACCTTTTGACATTTTTCTTGTGTTAATTGCTGTCGATTTTTTCAGATTTCAGACATGCACTTGTACTCGAGCCGAATAACAAAAGAGCAGCCCAGTCTGCTGAGCGGTTAAGAACGCTGTTCCAGTAGAAGCTGCAAGTAGGATTGGAGAAGGTGGTGAAAAAGGCGGAAATCGGTACACACTGGGGGGAATACAAGTGAAGGCCGTGAGCATTTTTTTTTTGTTGGGATTTGGAGGAAGACATAGGGTCATTCGAGGTTGTAGAGTATGAGCGCGATTTTGATCTCACTTGGCTTATTTCTTTGGAATAAATAGTTTTGAAGTCTTGAGCTAGGCTTCTTCTGTAACTGCTCTAATTTTTATCTGGTGGTAAATTATTGTTTTACTTTTCTTTCTTTATTTATTTCGTTATTATGACATGCATATTGATAGCTCTAACAACTCCCATATCTGGAGGTTGTAAAATACATTTTTTTTGGAATCACCATAGAATGTTTTAACAGATATTGGTGGTGGCTAACTGAGTACAAATGGATGCAAAGATTTGGAAGGATATATTCTAACTTTTCTTATCTTTCCTGTTACCCCTCAAACAAATCGTTGTACTCCGTCTGTCTCACTTTAAATTGCAAACTTGTTTATTGGATGCTATTTTTTAATAAAAATTTGACCGTATATTTGAAAAGATATATGAGTCACGATATTATCATATGTGATATACTCCCCCGTCCCTTTAATTTTGTCTTGCCTTTTTTTCATTATTCAATCATGATTTTATAATTTCAATAACTTAAATTACGTATAACAATATTTTAAAAAAAATAGATATTCTTAAAGTGTGTCACGATGACTGTGACAATGGCTAACACGATAATTTTCACATACATAGGTAAATTTTTACAATTCAAACCACATCAACTTTATTAATGAATATTGAACTAAGACACGTATGGAGGGACGGAGGGAGTAGTTGAATTCATCGTAACAAGTAAATTTTAAATATCAACTTTTTATTTACTTTTATTATACGTATTGAAACATATTAACAGTCAAACATGTTTCTTGAATAGCGTAATAATGATTGTTGTGCAATTTGAGCCGCATAACTGGGATGGAGGAAGTCTGGTTATTTGTATTCAAAAGTTTGGAACGTGGGAAGAGAAAGACTATTTGTAAAGATACCACAAGTTGTAGATCAGAAGATATATGAAAAAACTCTTTGAAAAAACACATACAATTTTATTTCTATTTTTTTGGAAGAGTGAATGAGAGGAAAATAGAATTTGAAAGTGATATGAGAAATGTTGAGAAAATTTAAGAATTTTGGTGTTGTTCTTTTAAGAAAATTTTGAAGAAAAGTAAGTTTTGTCAATTTCTTTCCCGTTTGAATATGTTGGAGTAAAAATACAAATTATTAGGAAGACTCGTGATACAATACTATTTTGCTAAAAGAGATAAGATATCCCTCAAATATCTACACATCATCAAGTGAGATTATAATTAATAATGAAGAGGAGGGTTTTTGGAGAGTTCTCTCTTTCTTTCTTTCCTTTTTAAAAAAGAGATTAATATTGCTTCAAAACACAGAGTTCACCACCTTTTCCCCCCTCACTTGCTGCAAAACTCTATCAAGACTATCATAGATGTACTCCCCCGTTCCATCTGAACTTGCACTCTTACTTTTTTAATACTATTCTCTATCAAAATTTAATCACATGTTTGAATAGATATATGAACAATAATATTATCGTATATGATATTATTCAATTCATCGTAACAAGTTGTTGCTAAATATTAACTTTTTATTGACATTATTATACGTATATAAACATATTAATGGTCAAATATGTGTCTCGAACAACATACAAAAAGTAAGAGTGCAACCCTTTATGGGACGGAGGGAGTAGCATAGATTTCTATTTGAAATTGTGGGTTTTCATTTGTTCCAATACCAAATTACCAATAGCAAATAGGCATGATGTAAAACTATTTTAGTGGCTTAGTCTAATGACTAAGTGTTTTGTGTTATACTTTTTGTGTCTACTAATAATACTAACCCTCTTCATAAAAGAATATTTACTCACAAAAGTAATTTCCATGCAACTAATTGTCATTATTAAAGGAAAAAATATCTCTGCATCATCCAAAATTGCTCAAAATTTAATTAATGCACTAAAATCTTCCTTAACATAAATTAAATATATATTACCTTCGTTTCACTTATTTGACTCATTTGATTTTTTTTAGTTATTTCTTTTATACTTGACAAATTTTATGATTTTGACAAGATTTATTCAATTTTATTCTTTTGTTCTATTTTTTTAAATTATTTAATATCACTCACTTATTTTGTTCATTAATTATTATAAATTCAAGCTGTCAAATAAATAGAAATTGTATTTTTTTTATATCTAAAAATGGAAAATGAATTCTAACTTTGTCTAAGGTTTTAAAGGTTAAACCCTATCTTCTGAAACTAAAACCCTGCGAAATCCATCATCCTCAACCCCAAGCATGTCCACTTCGCGCCTGCTCAATCTCCTTCTCTGCTCCTCAATCTGCCGCATAAACCACCCATCTCCGGCAGCCATCCTCTCTTCCGCCACTCTTTTCCGGCCCTTTAAACCCTCTTCCTCCTACACATCTCTGCGGCTCCACCGGTGCTGTTCATCCACCGCTGTTCTCGAAGACAATGCCGCCGCTTGCAGCCCCGAATCGCCTGAAAAACCATCCTATCATCCGTGGCCCGAATGGGTCACGTTTGTTGATAAATTGAAGGCTGCAGGCTATGTTTCTGAGGCGAAGGAGAAGCATGCTGATGGAGCTGTTTATACTGACATGAGCTTGTTGAAGGACCCCTGTCTACTGTTTGCTCGTGATCGTTACGATATTATCAAGTGTGTTGTGGTCAATTTTATTGTTTGTTTCTAAAAAGTGTATGGATTTTTCGTTGTACCTTTGGTCATAGATTTTATCATTTTAAGAGATGTATTTTGTGTTGCAGCTCATTATGTCGGGTGGAAATGCAGACTCTTGTCGGAAAGGGTTGTCCTAATCTTTTAAGGAAGGCTGTAAATTCTGCTAAAAGGTTGCGGGCATATTTGGGACTTGAAGAAGGAGAAGTAAGTTCCTAAGCATTTGTACAGTCTGTTCATTTCAAGAGATTTGATATCCAGATTATATGTTTGAGTTTCTAGTCTAGATATAGTTTAGTTGCTTTAGTTGGAGGTCAGGTTTTGTGGGATGAGATTAAAAAAGTGATTTACTGCAGGTATGCAGTGCCTGTGTTCTGCGTGGGTCATGTGATAGAGCTAATTTAGTGTTAAGCGAGTCTGAAGCTGTAGCGAGAACTGTTGATGTTGTCCGTCTTTTGTTGCTCTACGCCTTGGATCCGATCGCGACTGATGGGGGAACCAAGTATGAAGATAGAGAGTTAGTTGAAGTATCTGCAAGAAATTTGCTGTCTGAGATGACTGACCTAAGTGAAAAAACTCCTGCACCCGAGGCTCCAGAGCCTGCTGCTAAATTTAACCTAAAAAAGAAGTATATCAGCTTTGTAAAGGGTGCTCGTACCTCTGATGTTGAAATGAAAAGAGGAGATTGGGTTTGTTCCAAGTACGTGCCGTTCGAACTTTTTTCTGTCAAAGTTTCTTTTTTTCTGACTTGTTGCTGCTGTAGTAACCACCTATTCTATGATCTTGCTTGATTGAAGCATGAGAGAAACTGTAGGATTAATGAAAGAAGAATAGTAAGTTTTCCAAATTAAAGTTCAAAAAAACTATTCCTCTGATTCCTTTGTGAATTTTTGCGTGATGAAACTGACAAGGTGCATGACTGCATGTAACCTGAAATGTAAGATTTTTTGGAGATGCTCTGTTGTTAGCTAATTGTTCAAACACTCTTTTAAATGTTTAATTCCAGAAGCTACATTTTTAAGTGACTTATCTTCCTAACCATGAACTGAGGATCCTGTTCTCCGTCTTTTCTGCTCTTTTGGTGGCAGTGACTGTTCTGACTCTCTAATCCATGTACGAAGAGTTTTAAATGACATCTAGTTTGGACCTTTGAGTGTGAAAATGTTCACTATTATAAAAGTTCTGTTTCATTTTGAATTACTCGTTCGTGATTATATGTTTTTTGCTGACTTAATTTTTCTCTTAGAAAAGTATTTGTAAGGTTTGTTACAATTATGTGGTGGTATGTATAGTCTATGATATGTTACTGAGAAGTAGTTGAGGATATTCCTCTTGCTCATTAGATGATATTTTACGCGTAGCTTCTGTTTCATTACTTTGCATTTATTTTCCATTATTCACTTAGAGCCATTGATGATCTGACGCATTGCCATTCTACCCCAGATGCACCTTCATGAATTTTTCAAGAAATGCCAAATGCCGTGAATGTGGAGAAGATGGACCTACCATGATTAGTTCAGGTGATGTTGAGATGAAGAAGGGAGATTGGATTTGTCCCGAGTAAGTTCTCAGTTTGCTGTTGAGATATTATAATCCCTAATTTCTGACAAAGGCGTGACTTGCTTGTATTTTTGCTCTACCGTTGTTTGTTCCCCTCAACATTAATGTATGAAATTTCTGTCAATTTTGCCCGTGGCATTTATTAACATGCAGAAGGTGCAATATCTTATATTTAGGAAATGTCTTCCTCGTGATTGTTAGCTGTGTTATTGTTGGCGAAATGCAACTATCTACTTCGATAGCAAGTTGTAGTTTGTCCAATGTAGCCTGTATTTCTGCGAATTACTGCTTTGGAACGGCTCATGTATTTTTTTCTTTCCAATATCATAAATTTATGTAGCTCTGTGCTAATTTGCTGCAGGTGCGACTTTATGAACTTCGCTAGAAATATAAATTGCAAGAAATGCAACGCAGAAGGGCCAGACAGGCCTGCGACAAGTGAGGTTGTAATGAAAAAGGGTGATTGGAATTGTCCCAAGTAAGTCTATTAACATCTCCTTTCTGTTATTTTGTATAGTAAGGCACAGCACAAATATACCAACCTGCCTGAAACTCACCTACTTTCATGGGTGGACTTGTACTTGTAGGTGTAGTTTCATGAACTTTGCGAGCAACATCCGATGTTTACGCTGCCGTGATGAGCGACCGAAGAGGGAACTGAAGCCTGGCGACTGGGAATGCTCATCGTAAAATCCATTTTCATAAATCTCCGATGCATTTTGTAGATTGATTTTGTGATGATTTTGCCATTTGTTCTTGTACAGGTGCCTTTTCTTGAACTTCAGAGGGAATATTTCGTGTAAGAAGTGCAACCAGTCGCGCAAAAACGAATTAGAAACAGAGTATGATGATATGACATGGAAGAAACCATTCTGATGAACTTGATTTTATTTGAAGATATCATCAATATGAAGATCTCCAGTAGAAGAGATGGAAGGCTGTCAGCTTCATTTATAGTAGTATAAGCATCTCAACTTTGTTCTTGAAGCTTTGTTGCTGGATGGATGCATAAGATGTAAATTTGAGAAGCTAGTAGATGGTTAGTAGTGTTTGTGACATCTTGTAATTTACAAAAATACTTACTACTGTAATTTACATGAATTAGTTTTATTTTAAATTGACAAAAAGGATAGTTTCCACTTTTTTTTTACAGACACATGTATTGTGTATCATCTCAAATGCTCTAAAAATAGCAAAGAGGGGAAAGTGTTCGTTGAAAAGATTTGGGAAAGGGACAAAAATGAAAGAGTTAAATGTTAAAATAACGCTATATTTTGGTCGAAAGTGTCAATCTAATCCTGTAAATTATGAAAGTGCAATTTTAACCATAAGTTTTGGAAGAAAGTGTTAATTTAACCAGACAAACTTAAATTGGCCGAAAAAGGGTAGAATGACCATTATCACTGAATAAAAAAGTAAATAAAATATAAAATAGGAAAAGACATAAAAATCCTCGCTCCTCCTCTTCTTCTTCTTCTAAACCGTAGCCCACCCATTATTCTGTGAAAAATGGGACGCATCCATTGTGGATTCTGCTCCACCTGCAACATAGTTGAAGAAGCAGCAGCTTGTTGGCGGAGGAGATACCTTCTCGTCGCGGACAACAACAACTCGTCACCGGAGGTCCAGATCTCCACCATCAACGACGGAGGTGGGTTAATTTTGTTCACCGCTTTCAATGCCGGGGAGCGGAGGGGCAGGGGGGGGTTGCTGGGAAAGCGGAGGGGCAGGG
>JAULKK010000010.1:7426382-7437323 GCA_032355705.1 Rubia peregrina
GTCATCAATGGGGTCCACGGGCCATTCAGAAGGAAGAGATTGCAGGGTGAGTTCTTTACTCATGACTGGAACACTGGCCTCCACCTTAACTCCAGTAAGTGTCTCATAAACCTGCGCCCATCATCAAGCTCTAAATGCTGTAATCTTTACTCTTCATTCAAAACGTTAGAACAGATTTTCATACACCATATCTTAATCTTTTCATACCACTGTTTAAGTCTAACAAGCGATTACCTTTTTCTTGGGTACATTACAAATTCCCACCTGAGAATTCGTTAATTACAAAATAAACCCTGTAGTATGAGAAATATGAACACTAGCCCATATTTCTAATAGCATTTGTACACTTTACCCTTTAATTATACAATTAACAGGCACATTGCCCCATTTGACTTCACAATATACTCCCTCCGTTTTTCTATTTGTGGCACACTTACCTTAATGAGATTTTTTTTAAATGACACACTTTCCATTTTTGGCAAGATTCTTTCAATCTCATCCACTCATTCTACCTTTTACTTTCTACATTCAATTTCAACCACTCATTTCTTCACATAAATTCAAGAGTCTAAATCTATTGTGTCACTCTTAGTGAAACGGAGAGAGTACATAAATTCAGAGTGAAAAATAGAACCTCATAAAATAGAGCCTCTAGGTAGTTATTGTAATTCACTTGTTTCAATTATTTATAGAATCTAATTCACTATCATATGAGCTTCTTTTCCAAAGATAGAAAGTATCACATGAGCACACTTCTGTAGCATGATCATGATGAACAAAACTCAAAGCAGAAAGTGGAAGGAAGGAAAAATGGCAGCAGAAGTTCAGACCTTCACTACAGAAGCATCATCGAGACGACCCCATCCTGCAGCAGAACCTTTACAGTAAAAAAAACTTCGTTGAGACATCTGAATCAAAGTATACTCCTACCAGATAACACGTGTTTTCAAAAATTTACAAGTGTTTAATCATGGAAAAGTTAACAATCACAAAATAAAGATAGAAATAAGTAGCCAACTGGAAGAATTGACTTGGAGAAAATGTCAGCAGGCTTAACTAAATTTGATCTTTTTTTCTTATCTTTCTTATTTTGTCAAAAGAAATTGAGATTTCGATACAGAATCTTTAATAACATTGTTGCAACACCATAGCGTACCTGCCAAGAATAACTGATGGGCAACATTAGCAACATGAAGTGGCACGCGCCGTGATGAGGACTCCCGAGAAACAATACCCTTTTAACAGACAAATATTAGTCTCCTTTGATGAAAAGGAGCAGAGACATAAAAGCTTGTTTGTTATGGAGGATATCACTCTCACCAGATCCTTCACAAAGATATTCAGGGCAGACAATGGTGTGTAGTCATTGTGCAACATGTGAGGCGTGCGATTTTCAAACATCCTGTGTCATGAATGCACAATTTAGAACTTTTCCATTAGTAAAGGGCTAATGCATTTAAAATTTAAAGCATTGTGACTTTTACTACGAATTTACACCTTAACTGTCATCATTTCAGCATAAGGTTAAAGCATATCAGTTCAAGAGGGCATTGAGAAGTCTGTATGTTGATTGTAACATGAAATATATGACACCTACCAAGATGTCCCTTTACTCTCTGTGATGACATCAAACAACTGTTTGGTATTTAGACCCAGTCGAGCCCCAAATGCCATTGCCTCAGCTGCTGCTGCTATATGTACTCCAGCGAGCAGTTGGTTTACCATCTTCACAACACTAGGAAACAAAATATACAACCAAAGTTATTAGATAATTAGGAATGTCTGACCCCGATAAACTACCAAATAGAGTTACCGGTGCTTTTATGATGACAAATTAACTGACAAGAAGATTAAAACTTCCTAACCTCCAATAATAATATAATCATGCTAAAAGATATTCATACTAAAATGAGTCTAAAGAGGGCATTCTGCAAGTACCTTCCAGCCCCACAACCTCCATTGATTATATACAGCTTCTCACTCAGGGCTGTACAATAATCATTCAAAGCGTCACTTATTCGAAATTCATCACTCAGGAAGGCATTATAGGATGGACTGTTCTCGTTTGTTCCCTACCTGAAAGAACTGAACCAGCATGGGTGAGAGCTTCTTCCGTGCCTGATGCCATAATCTAACATAAAATGTCACAGGTCAGTTTGCAGAAAGAACTTTCTACTGAGTTCACATGAACAAATTATTTTATCAGCATGTGAGAGTCAGCAGAAAAATATCCTCACTGTTAATGTTCCGTCAGCAGCGCGCTTGACGCCACCAGATACAGGAGCATCAATTAACTTCAGATTCTTTACTTCATCTACAAAGAATGGATAAAATTATGTAGATAAAACCGCTAAAGTTCTGTTACAGAGCAGAAGTAACAATGGGATAAGAAATTATAAGTCATGATGCAATTGGACTATTATGTCATAGTGGGCTGACAAATGGTAATAAATGATCAATCGAAGAGCTATAAGTACTTATGTTTCATGGTACAGTTTGATTGAGTGATGGAATAACTTACTGTGCAAGCGCCGCTCCAGCTGACTTATAAATGCAGGGGAAACAGTGGAAGAAAGAATAATAGAAGCTCCGGATGGAAGAGCTACATAAACACAATATAATAGTGTCATTTTACTTGAGAAACTTTAGCTGAGATGAGACGCAAGAAAAGTGGTACCTGACACAGCTCCACCATCACCATAGAGCACAGATTCAGCTTGAGCTTCATTTGTAACCATTACTATGAGTACATCGACATCTACACATTATGAATGCCACAAACATTGTGGAGAATAGTCAGCCTAACTAGCATAAATCTTATATCTGAACTGAACATCCTGGTCTGACAATTCAAAGGAAAATCAGTTGTCTAATATCCATCAAGCTATGTTGAATTTCATACTTTTAAGCCTGATTGAACTTTCTAGAGGACTGAAGGATAATAACTTTGAACGCATTGTGGTAACAAAAGGGTAAAAACTCATAATTCCATTCCAATAACATAAATCCAACTATAACCACATAAAGACAATTACAGTAATGATGATATGTTGCTTCACTGATCAATGAGACACTATACCCAAATTCTCCGGTAAGATTACCCGTTTCATATATTAATTTAGCACAAGCTGGTTTATACTAATTGGAACGAATATCAAGGCTTTTTCCTATTAGGGAGTGAGGGGATTGGAAGAGCTGAAAGCTTCAATTACCTTGTGATATTTCTTCTGGACAGCTTCCAATCAAGCCACCTTCATTCGCAAATCGAGATAGCGTAGGTTTGTAGACCTACAACCAAACAGAGTAAATGCCACCAATTATGTAAGAATGCCTGACAGTTACAAACTGAAAACACTTTTACTAGTTAGCAATATTTTAGTCCTGGTCTTTAGGCAAGAAGAAGCTAATTATGTGCCAATGTAAAGTAAGGAACATTACATCAAACCCAGCAACGGAGAAGTTTGACTTCAGTAGGTGAGTTGCCATGCCAAACCCCATAGCTCCAAGACCAATAAAACCGACTCGCTTCACATTTTCTGACTTGGCAGAAATTTGATGGGCAATCTCTTCAGGATTGTAACTTTGTGCATTAGCAGCATCACCAATAGCGATTCCATAGACCTCTTCCCACACCTATAAATAGTCAGTATATTAGAACTATAACCATAGAGCAAATTCGTAGCAAAATCAATGAGCAATTAGGTGGCATCTAGCAACAACCTTTAGTAATGTAGAGTCCTCATCATATTTCCTTCCAGATGAAAATCCTGTGATGAAGAGATAGCATCAGTTACTTAGCTTGCGTTAAATAGCCTATAAATATTACATACTCTAGAGGGACTGACCTGCGGTAAGCTGCTGATAAGCCACGGTTAAAAGTGGAACGGGGAAGATGAGCGATTTCGACTTGTCTAACACTGTCCCCTGAGTGGAAAAACACCTATATCAATTAGGATGGCAGAAAACTAAGGAATCATAAACAGACATTACTGCAAAAAAAGGTCCGTGTCAGTTCCTGAACCACCTCATTAAAAGAACTAATAAGAGAAACATTACCACGTCTTGAATCAGAGCATTCAGAAAATTATGTTTGGTTTGATTTCCCCTCAACAACTGGGGAAGATAATTCTTGAATGCCCTATATATTTAAAGAGAAATTATTTACGATTGGCAAGCTCTGAGAATGGAATGAAAGTCAGAATGGAAGTAGGTTGTTTAAACGTGTTAGAAAACTAAGCACAAGAGCATGACAGAAAACAAAGAAATTATTGGCATCCATGAGCATACGGATATATTTGATCAGCCAAATGATTATCAACTTGGATTAACCCGCTTAAACCAAGTTGAAAGCAATAAGAACCACAGTATGACTGACTAAATGCAGTATCTTTCTATGTTGGCAACTGGTTTTAGCATTAGCAGCCATATCCTTAAACTAATAAGATGTAGTCTAATCGACCATATTCTATCGCTCTTTCCTCGAAAGAGGTAACTACCTGAGTCACCAAAGGTGCCTTTTGATAATACAAGTCGACGTCCCTAACATCAAATCTTGGCTTATCATAAGATAACAGGCTAATAGCACACAACCAAATAGCAATGATGAGCCACCATGTAGTCATGAGAATAGTTGCATAGTTTATTTCTTCAACAGTCATACACAGGGTTTCCAGCAGATGCATTACCATGAATTTCCAGCAGCATTTGAAATTATGTCATAAGTTATCCATGGATGAATCCCAGCTTGAGTACCAAGAGATATGGCTTCAATGGCAGCAATAAAATGAATTCCCTCGAGAAGTTCAATCACGAGTTTAGTTTTACTGAAAATAAAAAGAAAGGACTACATGAGTTCCAAAGGAACATTAAAACTCAATAGTGGAATAACTCGTTTATCATAGCCAATATCTCATACAATCAAAAGCACATTAAACAAAATATTGTAAAATTCTAGGCCAAACCTAGAGTTGCTAGATGTACAGAAAAACAAACCTTCCGGCTCCAAGCTCACCATCAAAAGTGAAAAATCTTTCACACATAGCTGTCCATAGTAGAGAAGATCAGACAAGATGCGTTGAACAAGAAATTGTTCAACAACAACATTTCTTATAAAACTGAATACAGAAAAGAGAAATTTCACAGCACCGGAAAGAATTGGCTGTGCCCTGTGTATGTTCTCTGACCTTCCTGAGGAAATTATCTGAACATTATGCAAATTGAAAGAATTAGCAGCTTCTCCTCGAGAGAATAGGGGGGAAAGGATTAGAAAAAAAGCTAAATTCTACTCTGTACCACCAATTTTCCATCCAAATTGTCCGACACAGCTCTAGAGACAGATATGTCAATGATGGAGTGGCTGTAATAATCATCTGCAGCAATGAACAGGCCAGAAAATGAGAATGAACATAATACGGATTATAAATTATGCAAGTAGAAGCTCATGCCAATTTAAGTCACTAATCAATTTTACATTTTGAGGATAGTTCTTGCTCACATATTATCTTATTTTTCTCTTTCATGCCATGATGCTCTGCAGCAAAATCTCAGCATGAAGATTTATTCATGGCGAGCCATTCAACAGTGTAAAACGTAGATACGAAGGGCAATAGACAATTTGGATCTGGATATATCTCCAAGATGAATTAGGAATACAATTATGACAGAGTTACCATAAGTTGCAAACTAACATGTACACACAATAATTCAATTTGTTAATTACCCTGTGCTGAGCATATATATTATCAATGCACTACTTCAGATGGAAAATTTTTACACTACTTCAAATTTTCTGACATCACATTAGCAGGCACAAACATCAGTTCATTACTTCAACAATATTCTTGAAACATCAGGGATACGTTCAGAAAAAGAACAAACGCTAGGAACTAGAAACTGGAATTTCTGATATGATCCAAGTATATGCTATCGATGTCTAATATACCTGTTAGACATAAAAATGATAAGTGTTTTAAGTGATTCATTACTAGAAATATACCAAAAGGGGTGAAATAAACCTGTCAGAATCTTCTCTGACTTCTCCAAATCCACCGGCGGTTGAGCCGCATGCAAAATAATAGTTGCATCTTTCTCCAAACCTGTGATACCACAAGAATGGTTGAAATTAACTGAATAAGAAAAGCTCAGGGTAACTAACTATGGTTTTTTACTGCAAATGACAAAGATATATTAACCTTTAAATATGCCCTCATGCTCTAAAATGATGTCACTCATCTGATCACTATGGGATATTAAAATGACCAAAGCTTCAAGACCTGCAAGGAGTAAAAAATGAGTCTTGAAATAATATAAGACAAAATCAGGACAAACACAAAGGGCAATCTATCTCTTCCATAGGTCATTTCAATTGCTGTAAGCTCTTGGAATAATGGCAACAATCACGAAGTTTAACCTTTGCCCATCTCCGAATAATGTCCACATCTTTTACCCCCAAGCTTAGAAAACTCATCGACCAAAGGACTAGCCATCTGCCATTGCCAATGAAGTCATTGAGACCACAAATCAGAATCAGAAAACGCAAAACGATACTGTTTAAATCAGTTAACCGAGAGGCTAAAATAACACATGTGTACTTTTGATTAGTCCAACAGCTATGCACGCCAGATATTCTACAATCCCTTTTATGTTTGATAACAAATCAACTAAACATCTGTGTCTATGCATTCATGAAAACCAGGCACACAAATTCAGCACACGATCTTTCACTGATGAATATTGCTCCTAGCAGCTATGCTGCTATTAGAGCTGCTAATCCTCTCTTAATTGCATTAATGGAGATAAAATGCTTATAATTTCCAAAGCAGAACTTATTGATCCGGAAATCAAACATTTACATCAAGAATGTAATTTCTTTCTGACCATTTCAACTACAAAAGTCCCTACTCAGCTTTTCGCAACCTCGTGTTTATGCTAATTCTTCAAATTGAAACTACATGAACTACTGAAAATGAAACTTGACATTTCAGAATCATGTGATTGCATTCTCGGATAGCAGTAAAACTCAATTGAAAGCACTTAATCTCAAATGGCATTCAGAAGATAAAAGGTCAAACCTCAAATGCCCGGACATGATAGCCAGATTGGAGAAGAGAAGCCGCCAGTTCCAAACTAACTTCATCCAACCCAAGAAAACCTACTATCCCTCCACTCTCAAGCACCATTTTAGCTATTTTGATCCCCTGAAATGTTTGCACCGTCACCTGATGCAATAGTCTAGTATAATATAGTATCTCAGAACAAAGGACAAAATATTCCCCACACCTACCTCTGATTCCCTGAAACTTCTGATTTTGGATGTAAATTACAAGCCAACAAAAATGGAGGAATCAAAACAGCACTCAGAAAAGTGAACAAGAATCATACTAATACTTTTGAATTAATATTATATATATAATAGAAATTATAGTAATACTTTTATGGATGATTGTGTTTTTTATGAATAGTTATACTCCCTATATCCAGTTTAAAGTACACATTTATTTTTTGGCACTATTCTCCATTAAAATTTGACCGCATATTTAAATAGATATGCAACAATATACACATATGTGATAGTGTTCAATTCCTTGTAACAAGTAATTTTCAAATATCAACTTTTTATTTATCATTATATGCAGGTGAATATATTAACGGTCAAACATATTTCTTGAATAGCGTAATAATGATTGATGTGTAATTTAAGCGGCCAAGAAGTACATTTTTTTGAATTTTGTGAAGTTTTCTTAAAGTTTGATATGCTAGGTAGGGAGTTGATGGATAATGATGCAATAGTGATCCCAAGTGATTTTGAATTGTTGTAGAGTCGTAGGAATGGAGGGCTTTTCAAAGCAGCTTAGGTGGCGCCGTTATTCCGTCTTCATCTGTTTGGCGTAGGGAGACTCCGTCCCATATCAAATTTCACAGTAATTATTATTACACTATTTAATAAATATATTTGATCATTTTTAATAATGTATAATAATTACAAAAAAAAATTAATATTTAAAAACTACTTATTACAAGGAATTCAACTATACCACATGTGTTTATATTGTAACTTATATATCTACTCAAATATGTGATTTGATTTTATTAGACAATAATATCCAAAAATCAATTGTGCAATTAATAGGTTACCTGTATTACTTGAATAAAATAGTGTACGTGTGGTGGATAAACATTTTCTGCCTCGTTTAATTAGTAGTATTGTGACAACTTATTCATACTCCACTTTCTTCAAGTTAGCCGAAGAAATTAATTGAATGGATGTTTTTGAAATATAATATAATTTAATTTTAGATAATTTATATTTAATAATAATTAAATTAATTTGAATTTAACTGAATTGTTGGTAAACTCAATTATTCATACTAGATATAATACTTTTTCATGTTCCAACTCAACAATCTTTATCTATAAAATTAAAATTTCTATTTTACTAAGGTTATCATTATGTTATGCACTTCCTCCGTTTCATTGGATGTGACACATTTTCTTTTTTGGTTACTTTTGTGAATTTGGCACACTTTCCTTTTAATTGAATAATAGATGGATTAGAATCATGTTAAGAAACAAATTTATGGCAAAATTCCTTCAATTTCATCCACTTATTCTACTTTTCCCTTTCTAAATTCAATTTCATCAACTTATTTCATTCACTTAAATCCAATCACCTAGAATTATGGTGCCACATCCAACCAAATGGAGGTAGTACTTTTTCAGTTTGACAATCGAGGAATTTTCTAATATCTTTATTTTTTTAAAGTATGGTTTGAGTTGCTAAATAAATCTCGTTAAGATGATCTTTAAATTTATAACACCATTGTTCAATTAATTTATAAATTAATATTGAATAAAAAATTCCTAACTCATTAAGATGGGGATAAAATTATAATTGAAAGACGGTGTTTCCATAAACCATGGAAAGACCAAGGTTTAAAGTGAAAATTAAAAAGAAATGAAGATAAAATTTTCGGTCTGCATGAATCAGGTTATAAACTTTATAACTATAACACGTCGCATAATAAAATTTTAATTTTGCAACAAAGACCTTTTACTTTTTAATATTCTAATTAAACTCCGTCTTTCCATAAGAGTATGGAAAAACAGTCTTTTCCAAAACTTTGTCATATTCAAATTCACAATCATTAAAATACCTAATCACCGATCACGGATGCTAAACACCTACTCCTCCTGTCCCACCATTGTTGACATGTTTACTTTTTTAAAGTCAAATTTGAAAAACTTTGACTCTAAATATGAGCTAATATATTTATAACAAATATATCATGTGAAATATTGTTAGATTCGTCTAGACATCTATTTACTAAATATTAATTTTTATGTAAAATTTTTATACTCCCTCTGTCCCAGCATAAGCTGCACACTTACTATTTCACAGTCAACACTCTCAAACTTTGACTACATATTTGAATAGATATATAAAAAATAATATTATCGTATGTAATATTGTTGGATTTGTCGCAATAAGTAATTTTCAAATATTAATTTTTTTATTTACCGTTGTTATACGTAGTGAAACATATTAACGGTCAAACATATTTCTTGAAAACCGTGAAAAAGATTCTGTGAAGCTTATGCTGGGACAAAGGGAGTATGTAACTAGAATTATTAATGGTTAAACATGATCATTAAAGATTGTGAAAACGTAAATATACCAATAATGATGGGACGGAGAGACTACTCCCTCTGTTAAAAAACAATGGCACATTTTTTTTGCCTTTTTCCTCAAGACATGTTTAACCATTAATAACTTTTGTTACGTATCTTAATATCATGTAAAATTTTAATATTTGGAAAGTACATGTTACGAAGAATTCAACGATATCTCACATGATAATATTACTACTTATATATTATATTAAATTTATGGTTAAATATAACTTGAGAAAATTGACTAAAATGTGTCTCAAATATAGCTGAACGGAGGGAGTATGTTACTCCCTCTGGTTCTCTAACATTGTCATACTTTCTTTTTTGAGATGATTTTTAATATTGACACATTTCCTTTTTTTGGTAAATTCTAGATTGTTTTCATCCACTCATTTTACTTTTTATCATTTCAATGAATTTTCAACCACTAATTTTATCTTCATAAATTCTTGTGACGAAAATAAATGTTCCAATATTAAAGAACCGGAGGCAGTACAAGGAAAAGAGGATGCATGGAAAAAAAGAGGGGAAAAAAACAAACCCCTTGCACACGCCTTTTTCAGATAAAAGTTGCGGCACATTCATGCGTGGCACTGACAAGGATACACACGGCTAGTTTGCCTAGTGTTTTGTCGTGGAGCAAGTAAAATTGACTACTCCTCCATTTTAGCACCTTTTTTCCTCTTTAAGGGTATTTTTAAAACTTTCAATTTTAAATCATTCATTAATGTTTTACTCTTTATATTTATTTTTCTTCACACAAATTTTTATTTACACAAAACCATCACTTAATATTATCATATCAGACTTAAGACGAATAAAAAAGTACAAGAGTAAAACTAAATAAAATTATTTTATTTATACATTCTCTTTCATTTTTACACGTCACACCATAGTTTTAGTTTTAATTTTTTTTAAAATTTAAACCGTCAAATGATAGGGTTGGTAAGACAACACAGTCCATAGTAGTTTGCTCCTTCTCTCTAACATTTGCTCAGCCTTCTCACTACAACAGACCGAGATCCATATTTCCCGGAGGGGTGGACAGCTCCGCCGGCGCTCCTCGCCGGTCGGCCACCCCTTCCATCCCCGACATTTAAAGTAACTAGCCACCCACTCTTCTCTTCCCCAAGCCTGAATCCAAAACTCTTCCCGACAAGTTACGTTTCTCTTTTTTTCTCCGTTTCCCGACTGCGATGTCGCCGTGATGTCAGGCGGTTTCATTTCGCGGTGGCTATGTTCCCTCTGGTTGCAGTGGCTACAATGGCAGAA
>JAULKK010000010.1:7452762-7467058 GCA_032355705.1 Rubia peregrina
GGGATAATATAGTAAAAGTATAAGCTCATTTATTGTCACTTTAGGTAAGAATTGAAGTGTGCCAATTTCTGTGGGACAAACGAAAATAGAAAGTGTGCCAATATCTCTGGGACGGAGGGAGTATGATATTGTTAGATTCGTCGAAACATGTAGTTTCTAAATATCAATTTTTTATGTGTCTTTATTGTTTGTTGTTACATATATTTACAGTCAAACATGTATCTTGGAGACTGTGAAAAAAATTCTGTGCAAATTCTCCGGGACAGAGGGAGTAGTAGTTTTCTCTAAAAATAGTGGAAAGTACTTTTTATTAGGAATGGAAGATGTGAGAAATATGAGACTTAAATTTTTAATTGAAAAGTAAATATTGTGTTATAATCTGATACATTCAAATTTCCACACCCTATAATATTTTAAAAATAAATAAATACAGGGAATGAAGTATTCTCCCATCAAAATCCCTCTTTTAAGGAATTGGATGGCAAAATTGTTGGAACTGAAAAAACAATGTAGATTCCTTATAATTTATATATAAAAATACTTATTATAGATGAGTTGTTGTACTTTCTCTCTAACAACATGACTCTTATTATACTCACTCCGTTCCTCTAATATTGTCACTCTTACCATATATGGATGTGTTTTTTATATTGACATTTTTCCTTTATGGAGACTACTAGATTAATTATATCCATACAAATTACTTTTTCTTCTACAATACAATCTCCACTAGTAATTTTGTTTTTTTATATAAAAAAAACTGTGCTATCTTACAACTTTACAAGTGTATATATAAAGTGACTAGAGGGAGTAAATAACTTGTAAACACCAATTCACGAGTTCTACTGTAAAAAATTGAAAAGCCTGTGTAATCTGGATGGCCGTTAATTAAATCTAACGACACACAAGACAGCGCCGTTGTCAGATTATTCTTTCTTTTTGCAGATGGGCCCGACTGTCTTTTCACCTCCAGGTGTTTCTTCATCACATTGCCAGCAATTCTTACCATCCCCCAATGATTAGCACAGTCCAGCATCTTCCCCCAAAATCACACGCAAAACACACATTCCTCCCGCCCAATGCTCCCCCGCCAAAACCCTAGTTCATGTTTAACTCCCCCGTAAATTGAATTGATCGGATTCCGGAAGAAAAGCCGGCGAAGAAATGGCGATTGTGACGGGAGATAGGTATCTGGAGTCACTGGTGAGATACGTGGAGAGGAGTGCGGAGGCGTTGATTGAAGGAAGCCTGGTTCTCAAATTGAACCCCGTGGGGCTGCGCTACGTGCAGTCTCGCCTGGAGGCGCTGGCCGAGCTCGAGAGCTTACTCGCCGGAGCTCCGGTGGACTATCTCCGAGCTTATGTCTCCGACCTCGGTGATCACCGCGCTCTCGAGCAGCTCCGCCGCATCCTCCGCCTCCTCCCGTCGCTCAAGGTTGTTTGCGTGCTTACTCCGCCGGCGAGGGATCCCACTCCCCTGTATCTACTACCCTTCACAAGATTGAAAGTTCTGGAGCTTCGAGGTTGCGATTTGTCCACGTCAGCAGCTAGAGGGTTGCTGGAGTTGCGGCATACTTTGGAGAAATTAATCTGCCATAATTCAACAGTAAGATTATTTTTATATATGTATTTTGTGTTTTCTTTTTGTTTCTAATTTCTTCAGAACTTTGATTTTTTATGTTCAATTTGTTAGGATGCATTGCGCCATATTTTTGCAAGTCGAATTGCTGAGATTAAGAGTTCTCCACAATGGAATCGGTTGTCATTCGCCTCTTGCGCCTACAATTCGCTGCTCCTTATGGATGAGTCTTTACAGCTTCTTCCTGCAGTTGAGACCCTTGATTTGAGTAGGAACAAGTTTACCAAGTTGGACAATCTTCGAAAATGCACGAAATTAAGGCACTTGGACCTCGGGTTCAATCATCTTAGAACTGTTGCATCATTTAGTGAGGTAAAAGTGCTAGTCTATAATAGTACATCAGTAAATGAATTTTCTTATACTAAGACATTGGTTAGAATTACTTTGATTCTTGATCCGTGTGTATTTTTGTGTTGGTGCTTTAGTTTCATGGATCGTTTTTTTCTTTAATGAAGCATGTGTGCAGGATCGTCCTACTGAGCTCATCAATCATCAATTTTGCAGGTATCTTGCTCACTTGTTAAGCTTGTTTTGAGGAACAATGCTCTTACTACACTGAACGGAATCCAACACTTGAAGTCCCTAGATGGTCTTGATGTTTCGTACAACATGATTTCTAATTTCTCAGAATTGGAGATTCTTGCTAGCCTTCCGTGTTTGCAAAGTTTGTTGTTGCAAGGGAATCCTATATGCTTTGCACGATGGTACCGACCAAAAGTGTACAGCTATTTCCCATTCCCTAATAATGTAAGTGCTATTTGCGATTATTATCTGAGTTGCCTCGGGGTATAAATTCATGTGATCTTTGTCTATGTCTCAGTTAACCCTGGATGAAAAGAAAATATCTACAAGAAATTTGTGGAAACGGAAACTTATTATTGCTAGCAGGCAGCAGCGACCTGCTAGTTTTGGATTCTATTCGCCAGCAAAAGATCATGCAGAAGTAGATGGAAGTGTGAACATGAAAAGGGTATGTACGCCTTTGCTTATAATATCTGACGCATGTGACTTATATTATACAATTTCGAGCTTTCTCCAAGTTTGCATCTTTGTATATTTATTTGAAAAGTTATGTGTGTTGCAGTCGAGGATATCTCGTTTGGTTAGTATTGAGAGTGAAGATGAGAGTACATTTATGTGCTCTGAACAAGATATAGGGACAATTGATAATGATGATCATAGTAAAAAGGATGACCCTGGTTCAGATGAGGAAGCAGATACAGGAGATTTGATGAACAGAATTGAATCCATGAAAAAAGAGCGGTCTGATTTATGGTTGCGTGAGTTCAGAGAATGGATGTCTCCTGCATCTCAGAGTTCAGACGTTAGAAAATATACTGAGGCTAATGGGGGTAATGAAAAAGGAAATTTGAACATGGAGGGTGAAATGTCGAGAGATTCTTTTCAGTTTTCTGGAGATGATAGTAGTACCAATATCTTAGAATCTGATAACTCTTTTGCTGATACATCAATCAGCTTGAATGTTCAAAGCTCCCTCAGTCGAATTGGTGAACTAGCTTCAAAATTTCTGGGGCACAGTAATGGGGATTCTTTGCCTGTTGTGAGAAGTTTTTCTACCATTAAGCAACATTTGGCATATTTGAACGATGAATGGCACATGCCCTCAAAAGGCAAAAACTCATCTGTGGATTCCTCCCAAGCTCCAGTACATGTTAAATTAAAAGGAGAAGACATGATAAGAGCATCCACTGCGACCAGTAGTGTAGTTGAGCCCCAGTCATCATCAATGACCCCAGGTTCGCCTCCTCACTATCAAGAAGATATTTTGCACCGACGCCACAACTTGGAGGAAGAATTTCTTGAGTTATCTGCCTTATCAGTTGCATCATCCGATAGCGATACTAGTTATAGTGAGGATGACTCCATTGAATTTGATTCTTGCATACCTCAGGTTGATCTATCACTAATTAGTAACTTCTCAGAAAAGAGTTTTGGTAATTCCTCCTCTACACCATGCTTGGATAATGGATGCCATGATGGTGATTCCCAAAATTCACCTACAAAGGTTTTATCGCATGCGGTCAGTTCTAATGGACCTGGTGCTACGAACAAGGATAGTCGGTTGGGACGGATATTTCCAAAACGGAAATCGTTAAGAAGAGTTGTTTCTTTAGAAGAGCAGGAGAAGGATGGTGTTGCACATGACACCCACCAGAAATCAGATGGGGATCTGGAGATCTCTAACGGTGAAATGCGACAATTGTGTCAGGATAGAGAAGCTTTCAATTCCGAGGACACTGCTTCCGCAGAAGAGTCACTACAAGCAAGAGTCGCAGCCTTTTTGAGTGCTGTGAATATCGGAGTTTCTGAAAGCTGCAAGCAAGTTTTGTGCTGCAGATGCTTGCGTCTGGAGCAATCTGAGTCAGTGGAAATGTAATTGCATCTGTCACTGAACTTTAATTTACAAAGTATAAATTGTGATGCTAATGTTTTTGGACTTGCCGTGGTCTCTGTAAACAAATTACCATTAAATGGGAATATCATATTTTAAATGTTCCACCCTTGCAAACAATGTCTAAATTATAAGCTTGATTTATAACAAAATATCATTATGTTAATGTTTCGCTAAGCTTCACTGATGTCACAGAGAATCTGTTTTTACTATATCAGTTCGTGTCTTCTACTAAAGGAGGGGAATTGGAATTAGATATCTACCTTGGCACCCTTTCCATTTTCTCAATAGTAGTGACAATGCAGCAATTTGTATGATAAATTATACTTAAATAGCATCATTTTAAAGCAGGTATATATAATTTGTCTAGCAGTGTCTCTTGTTCCTCGATCAGGAATAGTTTCTGTCGCATTCATGCAACAAGTCTTTTATCAGTTGCAATATTTGCTAATTTTGTCTGTGCAAGAACATCCATCTCTCACTTGTTTTGTGCATGTTCTGCATCGGTATCTTTCTTACCTTGTCTTTTCTTACTTTATGGCTCTAATTTTCACGTCTTTTCTATTTTTCCACCACTTTCAGCATGCCCTAATATTGACTGCCAATAATTTCTTGTTTTAGGAACTAGTTTTAGACTTTTAGTGTAATGTTAAGGGGCTGACTATATGTAGCTTTTTAGGGATGTAGCAGTATTGAACAGTGAAAACAAGCTATATTTACTACATGTTGATGGCGAATATGATGGGTCAGGTTAGCTTTGTGGTATGAACTGTTTTTGTACGATGTGCACTTGCACTTTAATGGTTATTTGTCGTCTTCTTTAGCATGATATGACCATAATTCTGTCCTATCGTTAATCTATTTGCAGTGATTGGCAGCACAAAGCTACTGGGTTCCTATGAAATTGGAGATGTGAGAAAAGTTTTTATAGGTTTGGGACTTGAGGTCATCAGGTTGGTGAAAGCAACTGCTACCTTTGAGAAAGAGCATTTTTTCTGAATTTCTCTTAATAATTTCTGTTCTCATTCATGCTACAGGGTTTGCTGCAAAGATACTTCTTATTTATTTATTAAATTGAGCGTAGATAGATTCAGAACTTTGCTATCTCTGTTAGATTCCTTCGATTCATCTCTAATACAGGACAGCTGCAGAAGGTATATTTTGAGTCTTCACTTAAACCTGTTTGACTTATTTATGCATCGTATACTCTCAGATAGATTTGTTTTTTTTTGGCAAATTGATCTATGCTTATCATGTCCCTCGGTAAACTTCATATGCAGCCTGGAGCAAATTCAAGTTGATATCTTTGCCAGGCATGTCTGTGGAGGTTCAAAACTGGGCATTTTTCAGTATTCAATGGTTTTATTTTCGCATGGCAATTTGAAAGGTGCATTCTTTGTTTTCTATCATTTGGGTGGATCCTATGTGGAGTGGAGAACACTGAGCATGGTTGCCCATGCTTTTGTCTTGTTCACTCAACTTATGCAGTCATCGAATTAACCAAGTGCAACAATACACGTCAGACCCTCAGCCTCCAAAGAAATATGCTAAATTTGTATGACCATTAGTGACTGTCCATTCTGATTTATACATTGTCCTGAATGTTGAATATGCATTGAGGACCGTTGCTTAAAGGATAACCTATTTTTAAATCTTCTCTGTCCTAGTTAACTAGTTTAATATACTCAATGACACGCTCAGCTCTTAGTTTATTAAATATTCTGTACTGAAGTTTTCTAGGTCTGTGATAGAATGATGTTTATTTTGATTGCAGAAAATCCTTGGTTTTCGAGATCTCTGTTTGTTATAAAGTGGCAGCTAATTGTATGCGTTGAGGACTTGAAACAGTTTTGCCATCTACAAGAGGGTGGATCTTTGTCATCCTATTTCGTTGTGGATCATTTGTGTTCCATCACCAACATATCTGAGATGGTAATCTTTTGTCAACTCTAACTACTGTTTTTACCCCTTGTGGTTATGCTCATACTTCAACAGTGAATATCATCTGTCGTTTCTGTCAAGTGTCTGTTTCAATAGGAACCTAACTCATGATGTGCCACTCCGTGCATGCAGTTTAGTGAATGCTTTTGTTATAATTGTTGCACATTGTCAACCATTTCTTTTCATTATGGGTTTAAAGTGTAGAATAGCGACACAAAAGCAAGTGCAAGGTCTTGCAATTCTTGGTCCTCAAAGAAATGCTAATAATGTAGTTTCCAGTCCTATATCTTGAAGCATTATATTAGGACGCTAACCTGATTGGTTATTGATCCACCATCAAAACAGAAATTGGTGTAGCTGATTGATCAATTCAAGGTGTCGTTTCTGGTGAATTTGTTGGATGTAAAATTGGTAAAGTTCTGCAGAAATCAGGAAGGAGGAAAATGGCACCCTCATATTAATAGCTGAACGCCATTTTGGTTTTTTTTGTGTTCTTTTCGTAAGCTTCATCCCTGCATGTCCTGGTACTTTGCATAACCACAACATATATTTTTAACTTGCGATATTGATCATGTTCAGGTGATTTACAAGGACAGGAACCGTGTGACTTTGGCTCTTGAGTGTACTTTACCAGGAAAGCGTGGTCAGGAGTATGCAACTCCTACAGAAAAGCAGCTACCTTCTTCCAGCCCTGTTAAATGGAAGCTCATATGGTTCTCCCAGGAATGTTTGCTCAAGTTTGTAGCACTGTTGAGGGCAATGCACGATGAAGTATCGGCTTCTCCTATTCCAATTCGATATTTACCATGATCTAGAGGGTGACGATTTCACTTTTTCTGCTTCACATTCTTTTTCGTTGTCCCAGGTTGTTACCCAGGTACATTAAGATTTCTTTTTCGGGTGGTGGCTCAGTTGAGTAGGGTGTTTTTATGGTGTAATTGAGTACATAGATATTGTAAGTATGAGCAGTGTGAGTATGTGGTTCTGGTTGTGTATGCACAAATTCCTGATTAGTGTACATATTCTTCAATGAGAAAAAAAAACAATTTTGAATTTCACCACTGTATTAAGAGTATAATACTTGCATCAAAATCGCAACACAACTTCCAGGACATTCTGGTGTCCTTACAAAAGCTCTTAAATCTTCAACCAAAAAGAATAAAATCAAAGGAACTCCTTTAAATAGTATGCTAAAAGGATTGCTGGACTGGAAATTGAAGACTGAAATTCCACCTACATCCAATTGTACATGCTGACTTCGTTCCGAGTATCACGGTATCTATTTCCGGCTCCTTGATCTAAGCCGCTTAAAAGCCATGAATGATACTGCAGCCGAGAGAGAATACCTTCAAACATTCGAAACGAATAAAATTAGAATTAGAATCAGAAACAGATAAAGGCATCAGAAATTTCAAGGAAAACAATAGTAATCACTCCAATGGAAAACTTCTGTATGCATATATTCACATGCATACAAGGTCAGATTTTCAACCAGTCCTTGAACTTCTCATGGACAGAGGCCTATCAAATTGAACTAAAACCAAAGGTTCTCCAAAATTGATTTTGGCACAATGGTTATATAACTTTGCTACCAAGTAAAAGAAACTATGAAGTGTATCACAACAGCAATTAAACAAGACTAACTCTATAACTTGACAGTTCTAATACAGAAACTATAATCTCCTTCTCATAAAACACATTCGATCATGATAAACTAGTTATGACAAGATCATGGAGTTAACATGTCCAGGTCAGAATTCCAGCTAACAAGCTATAGAGTTGCAAGTAAGAATGATATCAAATAGTTAAAGATTGAGTTCAGCAGACAATTTCCCGAAGAATTCCAAACCTCTTAGTACCAAAAATTTGTAAGTTCACCCAACAGGTCCAAAAGACTATTTGGAAGTATATTTCATCATTCGACCAAATTCTAACTCCAAAATTCACTCAGGACAGCCAACAGTTACGGGGTAACCACAGAACAGAGCTGAGCATATATAATTACAAAGAAATATAGAGAAAAGGAGGAGTTGAAAGTACCATGTTATTGTGTAGTTAAGATGGTCCTGTGGCATGACAGAACTACGTATCAATGTATTAATATCCTTTGGCACAGGGTAAGGATTGCTTGGATCAATATCTTCTTTAACATCCTCAACGTAGACCGTGTTCTCTGGTAGACCACATGCACGAGCAATTGCAGGAACATCAACATAAAACCATTGACTGGAGCTAGGATCATTTGCTGGAACAAATATACTTGGCTTTTCACTACCACGAACAACTCCTACTACTTCTACAGGGGTGATCTTTGGTTTTTCACCATCATCCTGTGAACTTCAATAAAGTTCCATTTAGCTTCGAGCCAAAACTATGAAAAATCCTAAACAAAGTTATCAGAGACAAAAGAAGATCACCTCACTTATTTTTTCTTTACTAGACCAAAACCTCCACCATGAAGCTTTATTATTTTCTTGAGGAGGGGTAACACTAGAAGGTTGTTCGCTCTCTCCTCTACCTTCCAGTGCCTTGTCTCTCCATGCACGGGGGACCCAGCCCCTATTTACAAGAATTGGAAACTGCAAACTGAAGAAGAACGTTAACTACATGAGCAGATGAAATTTTAGTAACTTCTGTTTTGGAGCAAAATGAATTTGTTTTTTTTCCTAAACAGTCATCGAAGATGAATAAAACCCACAGATACAGAAGTACAGTAAACTGATTCACCATGACAGCAACACCAGCTGTGGACAAACAGCTAAACATGTAACCAGATCCTGATGACAATTCTTACCTCTCGGGATCACCAGGAATGGGTAAAAGCGGAGTGATAACATAGTATCCATTTTCTGTCACTCCAGATATACTTCTGGATCGCGGGCCAATATATATTGATCTGTCATCATCCCAAACTCCTCTACATTGTAGCTTCCTGAACTCCAAAGTCTCTGAATTCTCGCTGGACGGAGCAACTTGAATCGGTTCCAAGGCCAACCTATTCTGCCTGTATTCCAGCACCTTAATCTACACCAACAACAAAGCCACACCAAAACAATCAATAAACAAACTTTCGCCCATTCCCGCAAGATTGAAATCATTAGAACAATGCAAAGTAACAGAAACAGCAAAGCATTCACTTTCTCTTGTCTCCGAACGATCTGCCAAGAACCGAGGCCAAATGTGATAGCTCCAGGGATAAAAAGCAACAATTTTGACCACATTGACCTCTTTTCTTCATCTGATCATCAATAAATAGAAGATTCAATAACTAAATTCCACCTCAAAACCAAAAATAATCATTAATATCTTTACATAGAAAAAAAACAAAACACCTTGAGTTGCAGAAGCGGAGGAAGTAGAGAATAAAGAAGTTGAAAGTAGCGTTAATGGGGGACGAACCCAGTTCGCCGGAAGGGCGGTGGCGCTGGTTCTGCAACCACCAGCACCTTGGTTGAGAATTCTTCTCGCCAGTGCTTTGGAAAAGGAAGCTATCATGTTTTTGTTACACGTGATACGACGCCGTCGGAAAGAGGAAAAAGTCACAGGGAATCAGCTCACTGTATTCGTTCCTTTCGCCTGCATCTTGGAGAATGCAGTCAGGGGTTTACTCTTGGAGCGATTTCGAAGGGTTTTAGTAAAGTTGAACTTAAAACTAAGTAGGGGGCTAAGAGCGCAATTTTGGAGAGAATTCTCATCTCAAAGTTTTTAAAGGGCAAAGGTGTAAGTTTGCTAGGGCAGGTGACGGGTCGATTTAATCGGATTTTAAATTATTTAATTTGATTTAATCGGATTTTGAATTATTTAATTCGATTTAATCGAATTGATCTCTAAAAAATTTGAAATTGATATTGAATCATATTACTAAGAAGAGTAAGGGCAAAAATAATCATACATTTAGACTGAAAGTGTCAATCTAACCATGCAAAACGAGAATGTATCAAAATAACCATAACTTTTAGATGTACGCCATTGACTTCGATTGTCAACGGAAATTTTGGCCAGAATGTAATAAAATAACTATTTTACCCCTGAAAAAAACAACTAAAAACTAAAAGACAAAAATGCCCTCGATTATGTTCCCGGGCTTCTGCTTCAGGTTTCCCCAATCTCCCCTCAAATCCTCCCTCCGTCCGCCTTCACCCCAGCAATCCTCCCTCCCCGCCGCCGCTCTCTCTCGCTCCTGGACGTCTTCGCCTTCGACACCGGCGCAACCTATTGCCACTGTATCGACAAAGCTAGGGTTAGGTTGTTATTGTTGTTGTTGTTGATGCTATGTAGAGGAGTGGAGAAGATAGGTTGGATTGCGACGGTGTAGGAGGCGTCACTTCGACGATGACAAAGGAATGGAGATGGCCAGAGATCCACTTGCTCCTGTGGCTCTGGATGGATGCGAATGGACTTCAACGTCTTCCATGGCAACAAAAATTGTGTTGTTTCTCCGATCTAGTGTGTGATTGTGTGAGAGAGAAAGAAATGTGGGGTGGCTGGGGTGGGGTTGGGTGGTGGTAGGTTGGGGTGGGTTGTGGTTGGGTGGTGGAGGGCGGGAGGGGTAACGAAGATGGTGCTGGTGGAGTAATTACCTAATTTGAGGTGGTGGTGGAGGTATTATAAAATGGTAAGGGTGCTGTGTGCGTGGAGGCATAGGTGGAGAAGGCGTTGGTGGAGGTGTATGATGTATGCTAGTAGTGACGTAAGGGAAGGAACTGGTGGAGGTGTAGAAGGTGGCGGTGTAGGAGGTAGTACTGGTGGCGAACGGGTAGGGTGTGTTGGTGGGGGGGCTAGGCTGGTGGCAGGGTGGGGTGGTGGTGGGCCAGGCTGGTGTCAGACTGGGGTGGTGGCCACAGGAAGTGGTGTCGAGTGGGAGGAGGGAAGAAGACCACACCATTTTTCTATTTTTGTTTTGTTTTTAAGGAGGGATAAAATTGGAAAACAATTCAAATTCTGAGGGTAAGGGTAAGGGTAAGGGTATTTTCATCATTTCCAGTCTGGATTTAGGCCTGAAGGTTATATTTGCACATTTTATTATAAAGTTAGGGTTATTATAACAATTTTCGTTTTACATTGTTATATTGACACTTTCAATATAAAGTTAGAGTTAGAAATGTAAAAATCCCTACTAAGAAAATAGAATAAACCAATCCAAATACAAAATTTGTTTAAACTAGTTTAAACTAACAAGTCCAATAAAGCGAATTACCTGAATCTATAATAAGAAAAAATATACAATCTTCAATTCTTTAAACACAAGTTTACCCAACTTCAAAATTTTAACTACAAAACACATTACATACTTACACATGACCAGTTCAATGAATTCACAATGAAACATCAACGTATCATGAAAGTTTATTTCATAAAAAAAAATCCAACAATTACAAAACAAATTCAAGGATTAGATCATATTATTCATAACTAATAAATTTTAAAATGGCAAAATTTTGGGAAAAATCGTCTT
Organism: Rubia peregrina; assembly: GCA_032355705.1. Taxonomy (NCBI): domain Eukaryota; kingdom Viridiplantae; phylum Streptophyta; class Magnoliopsida; order Gentianales; family Rubiaceae; genus Rubia; species Rubia peregrina. The sequence goes on from JAULKK010000010.1 coordinate 7,464,210, forward strand.
TCCATAGACATATGGAAATAAGGGTTGAATTAGGATTATAGAAATATAAAGGATCTTAGTTGCAATATTAAAAATTTATTATGCAATGTGCAGTAGATATAAGTTAATGACCCGATTAGTGCAACCCAAAATTTTTATCTCAATTTATTCTAATTTACAGTTTAAATCTTGGTCTTTCCATAACTTATAGAAAGACCATCTTTCAAAAGACAAACTCTTTTAAAATTTTAAAATAAAGTTATTATTATTAATATATATTTCAAGAAGTGTATATATATAATTATTTATTTACAATTCGGTATTCGGGTCAAATTTTGATTTGACTTTTAATATTTTAAAAAAAAAATCTAAAAATCATATTTAAAATTTGATTTAGTTAATTTTGATATCCAAAAACCGTATATTGTATTTCATTTGAATTCAAATTATTTGGATCATTTGAATTTTGAATTTTGAAAATTTTCCCCCAACCCCTATCTCCAATTGTTTTGATATGTTCAAATTAAACCTTTAAAAGGTGTAAAATGGCCCTTTGTTGTGAAATTATTAACTTTGCACTAATTAAACAAAAAAGTGGTAAGGAACTTGATATAGAAAATAAGATGAAGAACATGATGAAGGAGATAAGGATGAGATAAGTGAAAAGTGAGAATGAAAGAGTGCAATTTCCTCATCCTCTTAGGGGGTATTTATAGGAGAAATTTAGGGGTAATTACATAGTTTTCCCCTAGGGTAAATTAATAGTGAAATAATAAATTATCACAAATCTATCTTATTGCTAATGATCATTTTATTATTCATAACACTCTCCCTGGAATACTTATTACAATAATTACGTGTTCATGCTGCCTCATTAAAAAAATTACTTGGAAAAACCCAGTGGGATAAAAACACAGTAAGGGAAAAAGAGTACAACCACGTATAAACCCCCCCCCCAGTGATTTCTTCATAAATTTCATAGTTTTCGCATCATGATGTCATGAACATGTTTCCTAAATACTGAAGTGGGAAGGGCCTTTGTGAGGAGATCCGTTGAGTTATCACTGGAACGAATATACTAAATGTTAAAAACATTACTCTCTTCCAACTCTTGACTAAATGAAAAGAACTTCGGAGGGATATGTTTTGTTCTGTCGCTTTTGAGATATCCTTCCTTCATTTGATTTAACACATGCATCATTATCTTCATAAAGTGTTATGGGATTATCATTTGATAGGAAACCACTTGTGGTTATGATATGTCGAGTTGTGGATCTCAACCACACACACTCTAAGCTTGCTTCATACATTGCGATAACCTAAACATGGTTTGATGATGCGGCGGTTAGTGTTTGATGATGGGAATGCCAAGAAATCGCAGTCCCTCCACAAGTGAACACGTATCCAGTTTGAGATATCCCTTTGTGTGGATATGACAGGTAACCTGCATATGCATAGCCAATCAAATATGGTTTCGTAGAGTTGGGATAAAATAATCCTAGATTAATTGCTTCTTGAGGTAACAAAATACATGCTTGATTTCATTCCAGTGTCTTTTAGTAGGAGATGAACTGAATCTCACTAATAAATAAACAGAAAAATCTATATCAAGTCGAGTACAATTAGCGAGATACATAAGAGCTCCAAATGCACTGAAATATGGTACTTCCGGACCAAGAATCTGTTCAGATGTCTCACATGGACGAAATGGATCATTTTCCAAACTTAGGGATCTGACGACCATTGGAGTACTCAATGGATTTGATTTATCCATATTGAATCTCTTCAATATGTTTTTCGGGTAATTTGATTGATGCACAAGTATCCCACTTTGCAAGTGCTCAATCTACAAACCAAGATAATATTTTACTTCCCCAAGGTCTTTCATCTCGAAATCTTTCTTTAAGTAAGAGATTGCTTCCAAAATATTCTCATTTGTCCCAATGATATTCAAATCATCAACATAGAAAACAATAATCACACATCCTGATGTTTTTTTCTTGATGAAAATGCAAGGACAGAGAGGATCGTTTACATACCCCTTTTGAAACAAATATTCGCTTAGCCGGCTGTACCAAATGCATCTGAATGCTTTAACCCATATAAAAACCTTTGTAATTTGATTGAATATCTTTCTCTGGGTTTTGAACTTAATGCTTCATGCATTTTGAATTCTTCAGGGATTCTCATGTAAATTTCAGCATCAAGCGATCCGTATAAGTACGCGGTAACATCCTTAAGGTGCATATTAAGTTTCTCATGAACTTCTAGATTGATAAGGAATCGGAATGTAATTCCATCTATGACAGGAGAATACGTACGTTTCCTCACAATCAATTCTGGGCCTTTAAGAAAAACCTAGTGCAACAATTTGTGTCTTGTATCTTACAATTTCTTTTTTAATTTTTTTGCACAAATACCTATTTGTATCCAACGGGCCTCACATCTTCAGGCGTGAGTACTATAGGCCCAAAAACTCTGGGCTTGTTAAGCGAGTCTAATTTAGCTTCAATAGCATTTTTCCATTCAGTCCAATCGTGTCTATTTTTACACTCAGTAATAGACTGTGGTTCAGGATCTCTATTATTTTTATCCATAACATTTCATGCCAAATTGTAAGAGAATGCATCATCAATTTTCTCATTTTGTTTCCATCTTATACCTGTATTGGCATAATTAATCAAAATTTCTCAATTTTCCTCATTTCCTATTTCTACCAGGGCTGGCATTTTGAGCAAAATACCGTACCAACCAAGCTACTAACTGAATAACGTACCATTTATACCGAAGATTTTGGTAACCAATGATGTGGTATGGTAGTACCGTACCACATATTTTTGATGGTATGGTAATGGTATTGAGAAAATATT
>JAULKK010000010.1:7467158-7483645 GCA_032355705.1 Rubia peregrina
GTATCCCACTTTGCAAGTGTTCAATCTGTAAATCGAGACAATATTTTGTTTTTCCAAGGTTTTCCATCTCGAACTCTTTCTTTAAGTAAGAGATTGCTTCCAGAATCTCCTCATTTTCCCCAATGATATTCAAATCATCAACATAGACAGCGATAATCACACATCCTGATGATGTTTTCTTGACGAAAACGCAAAGACAAAGAGGATCATTTACGTACCCCTTTTGTAACAAATATTCACTTAGTCGGTTGTGCCACATGCATCCGGATTACTTTAACCCATATAAAGATGTTTGTAATTTGATCGAATATCTTTCACTTGGTTTTGAACTTAATGCTTCATGAATTTTGAATCCTTCAGGAATCCTCATTTAAATTTCAGCATCAAGCGATCTGTATAAGTACGCGGTAACAACATCCATAAGGTGCATATTAATTTTCTCATGAACTGTTAGACTGATAAAGAATCTGAATGTAATTCCATCCATGACAAGGGAATATGTTTCTTCAAAATCAATTCCAGGTCTTTGAGAAAAACCTTGTGTAACAAGTCGTGCCTTGTATCTCATGGTTTCGTTCTTTTCATTTCTTTTTCACACAAATACCCATTTGTATCCAACGGGTCTCACATCTTCAGGTGTGAGTACTATAGGCCCAAAGACTTTGTGCTTGTTAAGCGAGTCTAATTCAGCTTCAATAGCCTTTTTCCATTAAGTCCAATCGTGTCTATTTTTACACTCGGTGATAGACCGTGGTTCGGGATTTCCATTATTTTCATCCATAACATCGCATGTCAAACTGTAAGAGAGTGCATCATCAATTTTCTCATTTCAATTCAACATTATACCTGTATTGGCATAATTAATTGAAATTTCTTCATTTTCCTCATTTTTTTTATTTCTATAGGAATACGTTCCTCTATTTTGAGGTCATCTTGTTCTCCTATTACTTTTCTTTTTCGAGGATTTTAATCTTTGGAACCAACTGTTCTTCTACGCTTCAGGCGTGTTGTGAGTTTATGAGTGACTTTATTTTTAATTTTCCCTTTCGGGACTTCAATTTGAGCAGGAGCATTCTCAGCTGGTATGTGAGATTTAGTCACTCTCTTTGTGTCTGTAAATGCATCAGGAAGTTGATTTGCTATATCTTGCAGATGGAAAATCCTTTGGATTTTCCCATCACTCTCTTTTGTATAAGGATCAAGATGCAATAATGTTGGTACAAACCAGGTAATTTCCCTTTTTGCCTATTTTCTTTCTCCCCCTAATGCTGGAAAATTTTCTTCAACAAAATGGAAATAAACAAAATGAGATGTGCAACTATTTCCAGTTTGAGGTTCAAGGTATATAACAATAGACGAGCCTTCAAAGGCTACATAAATACCAAGACATCTCTGTGGCCCCATCTATGTTCTTTGAGGTGGTGCAATAGACATATAAATAGCGCAACCAAAAATCTTAGATGAGATACATTTGGTTCTTGACCCGATGCAAGTTGTATTGGGGAGTATTAATGGTACTCACTTGGCCTGATGTGAATCAATGTTGTAGCATGTAATATTGCAATCCCCATACTGAAGTAGGGAGAATTGTTCTCACTATCAATGGTCTAGCAATGAGTTGAAGACGTTTGATCAGTGATTCGGTCAAACCATTTTCTGTGTGTACATGAGCAACATGATGCTCAACAACAATCCCAACTGACATACAATAATCATCGAATATCCGGGATGTGAATTCGCTGGCACTATCAAGTCATATTTTCTTGATCGTATCATCAGGAAATTGAGCTCGTAATTTGATTATCTCAGCGAGTAATTTAGCAAATGCTATATTTCGAGTTGAAAACAAGCATACTTGTGACCATTTTCTAGAGGCATCTACAATACCATGAAGTATCGAAATGGTCCACATGGTGGATGGATAGGTCTGCATATATCATCTTGAATATGTTCAAGAAACGCAGGTGATTCTGTTTCAACCTTTCTCGGTGAAGGTCTTATGATTAGTTTTCCACGGGAACAAGCTTTACATTGGAAATTTTTTCCTTGAGGGATCTTCTAGTCCTTCAATGGGTGCCCATGTGTATTTTCAATAATTCTTCACATCATGGTCGAACCAGTATGACCCAGCCGATCTTGCCATATGGTAAATATTGAAGGTTTGATAACTATCATATTTGATTCAATTGCATTTTAATGTGTGTAATGCAATCCAGCATGGAGCACTGGTAGTTTTTCAAGTATGTGTTTCATTCCAATTTATACATAGCGAGAAACATATATTTCATGGTACCTTCAGTTACAAACTGAGTATCAAATCCATGAGAATATATATCATTGAAACTCAACAAGTTTTTTTGGACCTGGGCGAAAATAAGACATTATTTATTGTAAATATTGTGCCATTTGGCAATGTAAAGTTTGCCTCACCAATTCCTTCAATCAGATCTACATGACCTAATATTGTATTCACAATGGTTTGTGGTAGTTTTATCTTTGAGAAAAACCTTTTATCCTTTAATATGGTGTGCGTTGTTCCACAATCGAGTATGCAAATTTCTTCACTTTTAATCCTTTGGTTGGCTTCACGATTAGCTTTATCCATTTCACCACTATAACTAAAAGCAAAAGAAAATTTTGATAAGAAAGATAATTATTTAGACAGTAGCAGACCTTTAAAGAAAAATCATTCATGGCTATATATAAGAGAGATACAAATAAAAAATTGGACCATTTAGCTTTATTCTCAATAATAGTTATGCAATTCTCTTTCTTTTAGTTTCCACCTTATTCAGAAAATTACCAACCGTGTCAATGAAATCATCATTGAAATCAGATGCTTCGAGATGAGTGGATTCATTGAAGTTGACCTCCTTTCCCTTTTCCTTTATAGACTCTTGGTAGAGTTCACATAAGTGCTTCGGGACTCTGTAGACTCTTGGGCATTATGCCCTTTACAGTCACATCTGTAACAAGAGGTTCCAGAGCCCTTTGATGAACTTGCATCTTTTCCCCTTTTATGGGTACGTTCATGGTTCCTCTCGTATTGTTGTTTCTTGTGATGGTAGTTACCAAACTTGTAGGACAAGTTGTAATCACCTCGACCGCGTCCATAACTACGATCACGATCTCGATCTCTCTCTCGACTCTAAAAATAATTCTTGCGTTCAAGTTCGTCGGAGTTAACAGCGTTTGTTTCATGAAATGTTTTTGAGCTAGTCGGGCGAGATTGATGATTATTCATTAGCAACTCATTATTCTTCTTCTCAATGAGGAGACAAGCAATTAGTTCAAAATATCTTTTAAATCCCCGCACACGATATTGTTGTTGCAAGGTCACATTTGATGTTTGGAAAGTAGAAAGAGTCTTTTCCACCACTTTAGTATCAGCTACTGTAACCCCACAAAAATTCAAGCGGGTTACTATTCCAAAATTACAAAATTATAGTCAATGGCTTTCTTATAGTTTTGGAACCGTAGATTGTTCCAGCTATCGCGGTAAATGGGGAGGATTGCATCCTTTTGGTGATTGAATCTTTCTTTCAAATTTTTCCGCAACTCAATTGGTTCCCTCACAATGTGATATTCAATTTTTAGGCTTTCATCAAGGTTTCGGCAAAGGAAAATTAAAGATCTTGCCTTATCTGTCCTTGATGAGTTATTCCCTTCTTTGATTGTCTCAAGGAGGTCCATTGACTCCAAATGCATCTCAATGTCTAGAGTCCAAGGCATATAGTTGTTTCCACTGATATCAAATGGACTAAATTCGAGCTTCTCAAGATTTGAAATGATAATAATTGATGAAGTCGGAGAGTGATCGTGCTGATAGCGTGTTGTGAAAATTACAAACTTTGCACTAATTAATCAAGAAAGTGGCAAGGAATTTGATATAGAAAATAAGACGAAGAAAATGGAGAAGTAGATAAGGATGAGATATGTGAGAATGTGAGAATGAAAGGGTGCAATTCTTCATCCTCTTAGGGGGTATTTATAGGAGAAATTTAGGGGTAATTACATAGTGTTTCCCTAGAGTAAATGAATATTAAAATAATTAATTATCATAAATCTAGCTTATTGCTAATGAGCATTTCATTATTCATTACAGCCTCAAATTTTTTCATTGCCCTTATTTTTTTATTCACTCAAATCTAACCCCCATACTGTCAAAACCAATTGCCACCATACCCCGCTCATTAAATTTACCATGTTCTCTAATTTTTTCTGTCTTGCATCCTTTAAGGAGGCAAGTGATTTCCTATCTCTTTATTTTTCACCTTATACATGGTATTTGTTAAATTACATACTAAATTTTGAAAAAATATATATTATATTATATATTTTCACATTCAAATACTCCCTCTGTCCCACTAATAACTTCCTACTTTCCCTTTTGGTCCGTCTCACTAATAACTTCATATTTCTAAACTTTCTACATTTAGTCATAAATATGTGGTTATAATACTTCATTTCATTTGATTTATATGGGCCCACTGTCATCATCCATTCAAAAAATGCCACATAAACTTGTCTTAAATTTTGTGTAAAAAGTAATTCAGAACCTTAAAGTGGGACTGAGAGAATACATATCATTACTCCCTCTGTCCCAGCCTAAATTGCACAACAATCATTATCACACTGTTCAACAAACATGTTTGACCGTTAATATCTTTGCCTACGTGTAATAACGGCAAATGAAAAGTTGATATTTAGAAAATACTTGTTACGACGAATTGAACAATATCACATATGATAATATTGTTTCTCATATATCTATTCAAATATGCGGTCAAACTATGATAGAGAATAGTGCCAGAAAAGTAAATGTGTAAAATTGGCTGGGACAGAGGGAGTATTTGTTTTAACTTTTAAAATATAATATTTAAATTTTATTAAAAATTGCAACATTTAAAGTAAAAGCCACTGTGGACTGTCCATGAGCTTGTGGAAATACCGTCTTTCCAGAGACTTTCTCATTGTATAAAACACAAAACATGTGTTGGGGGTATAATAGAAATTCTTTACCTTCTATTTTGATTTAGATCTACCGTCAACCAAAGGAATTTAAGTAATTTTGACTCTTGACGCTGTTGTTGATTCTATTATTTTCCTAACATCTGAAACAAATTTCGTGCCAATTTTCATTCCCAATTCTTCCTCATTTGCTTTTTCCAAAACACAATGTAATAGAAATTCTTTACTTTCTATTTTGGTTCAGATATGCCGTCAACCGGAAGTATTTAATTAATTTTGACTCCTCTAAGAAACTAAAACAATGTTGTTGTTATTCTATTATTTTCCAAACACCTAAAGCAAAGTCGTGCCATTTTTCATTCCCAAATCTTCATCATTTGGTTTGATATACAAGAAATTATCGATAAGCTAGCTACCACTGGCAAATAAAAGAATAGATATAAAAAGGGCAAAAAAAATTGAGCTCCATTTTGCTCCCTGTAGATATGTGTGGAGGAGATGAATATGTTAATGATGTCTTCAACGTACCACATATCCCTCTCCATCTTCATAGGTATCTTTTGCTTCACCGAACCACCTGCAATAAATCAAGTTCGATTGCAAGGGAGAAAATCCATTACGTACACATATTTCCAGTCCAGTAATGCAAGATTTAAGTTCAACATGAGCAGGATATGAAGCATTTAGATCCTATTTTCAAGATTATGCCGCACTCTGAGATAGATTAACTCTAGCTCATTCTATTTTTCTAACTAATGGTTTCCATTACTTTGTTTGAAAGCCTTTGAATTATATAATTCTTCCAACATTTCAATTTCAATAATTAACACCTGTATTGTACCATTTGTATTGTATCACTTGCACAATGTGGCAAAACAAGTATTGATTCTCATGCTATAAGTGATCACATAAAATAAAAGACAACATTTTTGGATTACAGTCAGCAACAAAATACAACGGTGAGAACAAAGCAATCAACCACAAGCCCAATGCCATGGAAAAATCAGTCCCAAGCAACCATCCAAAATATGATGCTTTGTTTTCACAGAAAGTACCACCTTAACTTCCCTTTATACACTCCACAAAGCTTGCAAAATTCTAGCAAATCTAGCGATAGATAGGCAAGTGTGAAATGTCGAAAAACAGGAAGACTGAAAGAAACAGAAGCCTTGAGACCCTGCTGGACTTGGACAAATCCGTCCTGCACGTCAAGAAAAATCATAGCGCCAAACATGCGCGCAAGCCAGTCCCCGGACAGGGCCTGGAGTTCAAGAACCTGTCCTACAGTGTCATGAAGAAGCAGAAGAAAGACGGTGTTTGGATTACTAAAGAAGCGCACCTTCTCAATGACATCTCCGGCCAAGCCATCAGAGGCGAAATCATGGCCATTATGGGGCCTAGTGGTGCCGGAAAATCCACGTTTCTTGATGCTCTGGCTGGCCGGATAGCTCAGGGCAGCCTGGAGGGATCGGTCAGATTAGATGGAAAGCCGGTGAGTCTACAAAATGCCATCCATTTCAAACTTTTACAAACAAAATCATTCAAAAATGAACCAAGGGTGTAAGCAGAAAATATAATAAGAAACTTATTTTGGATTCTTTACCTTGTAATCTGCAGGTGACAACTAGCTACATGAAGATGATCTCGTCTTACGTGATGCAAGACGACCAGCTTTTCCCGATGTTAACTGTTTTCGAGACGTTCATGTTTGCAGCTGAAGTTAGGCTTCCCCCATCAGTATCCAGGTCTGAAAAGAAGAAAAGAGTCAATGAGCTTATCGATCAACTAGGCCTAACGGTAACATCTCCATTAATCTGAATCTTAACCTTCACCTTTCCATCTTAATTTCCTCAAACTTCTGAATGTAAATGTTGTTCGGAAATTCAGAGCACAGCACACACTTACATTGGAGATGAGGGAAGGCGAGGCGTGTCAGGTGGAGAGCGAAGAAGAGTGTCCATTGGGACCGATATAATTCACAAACCATCTCTGCTATTTCTGGATGAGCCAACATCAGGCCTGGACTCCACCAGTGCATTCAGTGTTGTGGAAAAGGTGAAAGACATAGCACAAGGTGGAAGTATTGTTCTCATGACCATACATCAGCCTTCTTTCAGAATCCAGACCCTCCTGGATCGCATCACAGTTCTCGCAAGGTAAAAATACTGATCGAAAACTTGACTACAATACAAAAAAGGAGTTCAGGTTACCTGACTGAAATCCCTTCCATCAGCGAATCTTGCGACCATTACTGCCTTAACTTTATTTGATCCCACCTTGCAGGGGGAGACTGATATATTTAGGAAGTCCGGCTGATCTAGGAACCCACCTTGCTGGATTTGAAAGGCCAGTTCCAGAGACTGAGAACAGCCTGGAGTATCTTCTGGATGTGATAAAAGAGTATGATCAATCGACTCTAGGACTTGATCCCCTGGTGTTATATCAAAGGGATGGTGTCAAGCCTGATTTGGTGGCGAAGACGCCAATCCCAAGGCCACCAAGAGATTCCAGAACCCCTGGTACTCCTCGCACCAAGGCCCCCGCTCCAACTCACATCAGCCTCCGTAGTCATAACTTTTCTGCCGGCCATCTGACACCAAGAACAGAGTCTACGAGCTTCCAGTATTATGAGGACGACGATGATGAAGAAGATGAATTTGATAACTCACTGGAACGAAGAGCCATGCGCACCCCAATGAGTGTGCATAGTGGAATCCACCATCATCCGCGTTTGGCTTCTCATTTCTACAAAGATTTCTCAGTTTGGATCTATCAGGGTGTCAAGGGGACCCCCCCGCGTGCACCCTCATGGACACCTGCGGTAACCCCTGGAATCAGAAGCCATGTTTCCAGCCAACACCCAACGCCACAGCAGTCTGCCAAGCATCCCATGGCCTTCAGCATATCAATGGATTCATATGTCTCTTCCATTCCCGAATTTGAAGAGGCAGTGCTTGATGAACCCCAGCATCGGAATAAATTTGCAAATCCATGGATACGTGAGGTTGCAGTGCTCTCCTATCGCACTGCGCTTAATGTTGTTCGCACGCCAGAGCTCTTCCTCTCCCGGGAGCTGGTTTTGACAGTCATGGGAATCGTCCTATCTACACTCTTCAAGAAACTCCATGACCTTGACTTCATAACCGTTAATCGACTTCTGAACTTTTACCTCTTCACCATGTCATTGATCTTCTTTTCTTCCAATGACGCTGTTCCCACTTTCATCCAAGAAAGATTCATCTTCATCAGAGAAACCTCTCACAACGCCTATCGAGCTTCCACTTATGTCATCTCCTCCCTCATCGTCTACCTTCCTTTCTTTGCTGTCCAAGCCTTAACCTTCGCACTCATCACGAAATACATGCTTCACCTGAGAAGCAGCGTAATCAACTACTGGTTGATTCTTTACGCTGCTCTCATAACCACCAACGCATATGTGATGCTAGTGAGTGCAGTTGTCCCAAGCTACATCACGGGATATGCCATCGTCATAGCTACAACAGCACTGTTTTTGATTACCTGTGGTTTCTTCTTGAAAGCATCGCAAATCCCCAAGTACTGGATATGGCTGCATTACATGTCTGCAATCAAATACCCTTTTGAGGCACTGCTCATAAATGAATTCAAAGGCACAAAATGTTACAATGGAGAAGCTACCGACCTTACACCAGGACCTCTAGGAGAGATCAGGATAAGCAAGCTGCACAACACATCAGCAGGAACTCTACCACATGACTGCACATTGATTGGTGAGGATATCTTGTTCTCCATGGGTCTTAAGCTGGACAATCTCTGGTATGATGTCGCGATTCTGCTTGCCTGGGGTGTCCTCTATCGCTTCTTCTTCTATCTGGTCCTCAGGTTTTACTCCAAGAATGAAAGGAAATGAAGTCCTCAAATACCTCTGTAAAGGCATTCTTCCATAAGATTAGCCTTTGACACACAATGTTCCTACAATTTGTTTGTAACTCTCTCCATTTGTATTATCCTTCCTCAATAGCCTTCCTGGTATCCCCGGTGTTGACAATATACCTGACTTTATCATGCAATCTGCACACAAGCAGAGAGAGGGGGAGCATATCCATATATAGCTAAGCTAATGCAGAACAAAAACAATAAAATGAGTGAAGTAACATTTTATGTAATACTTGACAAACAGCCTAAAATGCAAGTATACAGTTGAGCCGATGAAGGTCAAACTGAGAAGCCAACCAACAATTCTCAGGACACCCTTCAATCATCATATTTCGGTTAATATAACACAATCTTTCAGTGATGTCTTACTACTGATTGATAAAAAGAAAAAGAGGGTCCACAGGACTTATATCAATATATGGAGAGAAGGAAAAGTAAACAAAGCTCCAACTACAACATAGTTTGGAAGATAAAGTTGCATCACAAACATTTTTCATACATCACTCAGTCGAGATACTAAAGAAAGTAAAAAACAACTGATGAACAACAAAACAGCGCCTCCAATAGACCAGCCAAGGCAAGGAAGAAATGGGACAGCTTCATTTATTCCTTCTTGTGAGCTAGCTAGCATATTGTGCAACTTTCTTCTCAAGTAAACCTCTGTCAGCACCAACCACCTGATCAATCTGTTTGCCATCCTTTACAAAGAAGAAGGTCGGAATGCTACTAATCTTCCACTGAACAGCAGCTTCTGCTGCCTCGTCAACATCAGCTTTCAGAAATACAACTGTTGGATACTTAGCAGCCAAACTTGTATAAACAGGAGCTACTTGACGACAAGGGCCACACCATGTTGCAGTGAAGTACAGAATTGTCAGCCTGGAAGTCTTTTCAGCAGCTTCCAACTTGGCCGCCAAATCATTTGCAGAATGAATGCTAATAACCTGACCTGTAAATCACAGGGAAACAAGTTAACAGTCAAAAAACTTATCAACAGAAAGATAATGCCATTCTTCACAATGAACAAAGCATATAATCACTCAGACAAAGATTGTTCATTCTTTCAAATAAATGAAATATGTACTCACTGAAACAAAGATTGTTCATCGAATCTTAGGAGATTCTTTTACAAGAAAAGCATCACAATATCATTGATGTAAAATTCTAAAGGCCTAAGGCCTATTTGAGGTATTTTGCCCAGACAAGACAAGGTGTAAGCCTCAAAGCAATCCAAGTAAGTGACAAGGCGGGATACATGAGGTGTAGCCTCTCATTGCCCTTGAGGCAGCAGGAACCAGAGTATTTTCTTAGTAAAGGCAGATAGAGCAAAATTTGGCTAGGACAGCAAGCATAGAGAGGAGGCAGTGCTATAATAAGACATTTCTCAAATCCAGAACCATGGAGGGGGGGCTGCACTGGCTCGACCCCCTCTAGATCTACATCAAGCGGTCGGCGTACACCTCGTGCTTAGAGCGACTCTAGAGCAAGGCGCTCAATGGAAAGCGCCTCAGGGCGACATGAGACGCTTTTTTCACAAGACTCCACATTAAATCTTTAAAACCTTTCGCCATACAAGATACAGCTACCTCTTATATAAAGTCAATAGAGAAGGAACATACCATCTTTCAGAAGTGATGTTGCTTCAGCACTCTGCATCCAATTCAATAAAATGAACTGTTATCATATTTATTCTAGTCGAAATGGCAAAAGCTGTATAAATTAAACGTACTTGCGTTTCTGCTTTCTGTTGTTGCTTTCCACGCTCCCTTCTCCTCAAGTTCCTCTCCATCCTCAAACGTTCGTATTTCCGTCGATGCTCTTCAATCCTTTGCACGTTAGGCTCGACCTATATATTATCAGTCAAAGATGACAAATGGCAATCATCTCACTGAAAACAGCAATAAAAAATATTGAGAAAAAGGGGGAAAATGGGATTTCTGTTGTTTAGCATTTGGAAATAGCACGTGACTTTTCCATGACAAAACACAGCAGATATAGTAACTTTTTAAATTAACTAGATATACTTCTTTTAGGGGCTGATTCAATACATCATTATTCATGGTATGCACGATTCTAGAAATTACCTTCTTAAGCTCCACTTGCATCTCATCATCAAAGTCTAATTTTGCTGCTGTGCGTAGATCACTTGCTGCTTCTTGCCATAAGCCCAACATGGCCCTTGCCATTCCTCGTATTTTGTATCCTTTGGATGAATCAGGATTGATCTTGAAGAAATCAAATTCAGAACATTAGCAGAATCCGAAAGTAACAAAACAATTCGGACATAACACAATTATAACAACATTCGATTGGCCAGGGTAGATAATATTAAAATCCATACCTCTAAAGCTGCATCAGCATCACGAATTGCAGCATTTGGCTTCTTCAGTTTAACAAAGACGCTACCTGAAATGCAAACAATGTAATTTATGATAGCTAAAATAACAACACTCAAGAGGCAAAAGTCTGAACTGTTTTTCCTGCATAAGGCTAACCTCTAGCGGCATATAAAATTGATGATTTTGGATTCAGCACAATAGCTTCTGTAAGAGTGTCTATGGCTTCATTTAACTTCCCTGGAAAAAAATTATATTTAGCAACAAGACACCTGTCTGTCTCTAAAAGAGAAGAAGATAACTTAGACATCTCTCGGCCTTCAGTTAAGTCAGTTTTAAAGTAAATCAAAATCCAGAAATTGAAATTTACAAAGGCAAAGAAGGAAGGATGCCTTCAGATACTGCATCCATAGCTTTTGATTTCAATTCTTGTGCAAACTCTCGGCCTTCTTCACTTACTTCAACTGACGAATCTCCCATCTCAAAAGAAGAAAGAGGAAAAAGGCGGGGATAAAACTGTCAGCAGAAAGCTGGAAAAATAATAAAGTGGCTACCAACACTAGGTGGTATGTTCAATGCATTCAGATAGCTGATTCTATCAATTACCTTCTGCGGAGGATCTGCATCAGGTGGAACAATGTTACTGTTATCTAGCTCAACATCAGACTCAACAATATCTTTGTCCAAGTCATCATCTGGAACGTCATCCCTATTTTTCCCCTGCTCATAGTTCATTTAAAAATTACGTAAGAAAATGAGGCCAACATCTAAGCTAATCCAGCAAAGGCATTTTCAGCACAAACACGACTTCAGGAATTAAGCACAAAGATTATCATTTTGACATAGTGCAATATTAAGGAGTCTGATATATGGTCTAAGAAGAGTAATTTATACAAGTACCCTTTCTTTAATAGTTAAGTGCTTTGGTCAATCAGCCAACTAGTGCATATTTTAGGTACTAACAGATTATTAATAAAATTGGTTTCCATGGGAACAGTATCTCTAACTCTATGGTAGAGGAAAAGTCTAGTGCAGTTCACCCTAAACTCGGGGATAGCATTTATCGGACTATTTCATTCTCATTACTACAGCGTGCAACATTTGAACAACACTCGTGCATCCGTGTCCACTAAAACCCTCTCTCTAATTTTATCAATGAGAAGAAATAAAATAGAGAAACAAAATGCTATCGATTCAAGCACAAATGCCCTGGTCACCGAATTCAACAAAGTTCCACAATTTTCCACATTTCAATTGCGAACTCCGAATTCTCAAAAATAAAAATCGGAACATTGGTAAACCACCAAGAAATCCAAATCCAAGCTAAATACTACATAAACACTCCCTAACACATAGTATCATTTTAGAGCTTCAAAACAATTACAGGGCTTACCGATTCAGGGGCGGGCGAGACATGGGCACCAAGACTGGCAACAAAACACGTTTAAACCGAAAATCAACTCAAAAACCCAACGAAAAATCAATCATAAACAAAAACAAAACTTCATACAAACAAGGGACGAATTCTTTACCTCTGAAGATAGTTCTTGAAGAAAGCGAGAGAAGGGTTGTCAAGAATCGAGGGTTCCTTCTTGCATTGTTGTATGAACTGCTTCAATTCCTCAAGGCTCTCGGCGTCCATGCTGCGTTCCAAGTCCAGGTTCTATGTGTCGAAGTGCCTTTTAGAAGGAAAGAAATGAAGAAAATGAGGTCCATTTTATACGTGCAGATTCTGGGCGGTTTCTGGAACTCTCACAAATGGCGGCCCAATTATTTTGCTCTCGGTTTAAAAAACAATTACACTACGTATTCTTTTTTTTATTTAAAAAAAATAGATCTAAACTTCAAGTTTGATCTAAAAATAACTACACGGGTTGATCTAAATAACTACACGAAGGTGCACGAAAACACGCCCAAATCTGCACGAAGTTTACACTTTCAAATTGCTACCGTAACTAAATCGATGTACTTCCCGTACCTTTTTTTAGTGTATTACATCACTATTCATCAATAAAGTTGATATTGTTTGTATTGTAAAAATATATAAATTTATAAATGTGAAAAATATCACATGAGATACTACTACATTCATTGTAACACATATTTTTAGAATATTTAATTTTTAAAATTTATTTTCAAACATAATTTAAGATATTAAAATAATAAAATCATCACTGAATAGTGACAAAAGATGAAGTAAGACACTAAAAGAGGGACGGAGGAAATACATTTTTTTTTCTAAACAAGGCATATCAATAAATTGACAAGTCATTTGAAAAGACCAGAAACAGACTCCAAAATTATGTTTATATATTGCCGTCCAAGCCTCCTCCTGCCACCGCCCCAGCCATTCCATCGCTGGTGACGCAATTTGCAGAGACCCTCATCCATGGCATACGGTTGTGGGTCGCTGGAGGTTTCACTAAGGTAGAGGCTGGGTTTAGGAGAAGAAGAGAGTGACTCGGCCATCGCTGCTGCTGGAAGAAGAATGTGAGCAGTGGTAGAAGAAGGTGGTGGCAGTGGGTATGAATTTTGCTCGGCGATGGAAGAAGTTTTCAAGTTTTAAGAAGCATTGCACTTAGGGTAATATCATCTTTTCATTTTTTTGGATTTTGTATTTTAAAGAAATTTATAATGGTTAGTTTACTAAATTTCGGCTAATTTTAAGTTGCAATTGTTAGATTGACACTTTCGAGCTAAACATTGAGTTATTTTTAGCATTTTACATTTTAATTTGAATGAGTTTTTTTTGTTGTAAAAACTGCTCAAAAAGTTGAGAGCTTCTTGTGTAAATTTAATAAATTTGGTTCATACATAACATAATTTCATATTTTTTTTACCCACTTTTCTTGCCTCTTCGTCTTCCTTTAAACCGTTGGTTTCTCTGCAACTCGACTGCTGGAAACCATCAATTGTTGCCAGTTTTATAGCGCTTTGTTTACATATGAGGATAGATTATTGTCTTTAAGTTTATGTATTTTTATTTTATTTTTTTATGTTTTCATATTTGTTGTTGTTTTTGCCCTAATTTTGTACTTCTTTCATGTTCTTTTGCAGCACTATGAGGCGTTGGAGGCGTAATTCTTCGTCGCAACCATAAGAGAATGCTTCGCCGAGTGGATCGAGGCGTAGCTTGTGAACATCACAATCGAAAAACATCATTGTTATGTCATTCCATTTTTTTTTTGGATTTTGACGAGTGAGTGATCAATCTTTTTATACCTTTGTTGTGTTTATGTTAGGATTTAAATTGATGTTTTCCTCTTTTTGGTACCAGATATTGTGTTGATTTTTTGTTGTTGTGATTTTTGTGTTATTAAAGATGATGATATGTTCTTCAAGTTGAAACGGAATCTCATTTCATTTTTACTGTAAGAAATTCAATTTTAAATGTTGATGTTAGATTCGTTGAGCTTTCTTGTTTCATTCTTGACGCTTCTAGCATCTTTTATCATGCTGAGTGTAGATTTGGCAGGTTTTATTGTAGTTTGAATATATATTTTTCACATTTAGATATTTGGATGAGATTTATGCCAAACATGATGTGTGAGTTATGCCAACTTTTTGATGACGTTCTTCCATTATTGGATGATATTACATGATTAGCTGCTAACCTTTATTGTAGTTTTTTTCCACATTTGGAATTTGATGATGTTTATGCCAAACATGTTGAGGTGTGAGTAATGCCAACTTTTGGATAACGTTCTTCCATTATTGGATTATATTACATGATTACCCGTTGACCTTTATTGTAGGTTGAATCTTTTATCCACATTTCGTATTTTTGATGATGTTTCCATTAAACATGTTGAGGTGTGAGTTATGCCAACTTTTTGATGACGTTCTTCCATTATTGGATGATATTACATGATTAGCTACTGACCTTCATACTGAGTTCAATTAATGGCAATCTTCATTCTTTAACTACTCACTTATCATTTGTTACTTTTGAGCTTTATTGTTGCTTCATTCTGCTGTTGATACTTTCTAATTTGATGTTTATTGGGTTTTTTGCAAGGTCATCTAATGCACTTGTTGTTCACCGGCGTACTAATCACACTCATACACATATTGTTACTATGCAAATTCAAATCGGGAAATTGAATTTATCTCTGACTTCTCTCAATAATCATGTTCAAGTTTATGAATATGCATCAATTTTTCACCGGCCTGTGATCTGAAAAAGAACTAGCGAGGAGATTGCTGAATCTATGTCTAGAATCCTAAAGTCATGCAAAGCAAAGAAATGTACATTTCTAGTGTACACAAATACTGATGATGGAAGTTGCGATTTAGATCAGGCGGCGAAGGTTGCAACTTCTGAAAATGTTGAGAATGGTTGTAAGTGTTTCATATTTTAGGTATTTGTTTTGCCTTGTTGATGTTACTTTTCCTATTTGCTTATGTATTTGTTTTGGTTTTGATACTGGTTCTACTGCAAATACTATTGATGCGGTTGATAATGCTGATCCAAGTGCTATAACTGAGGTTCATGTGCCTTTTGTTGTGGTTGCTGAAAATCTTGAAAAGGGATGTAAGTCTTCCATATTTCAATTTTATTTTTTGCTTTGTTGATGTTATCTTTTTCTATTTGTTGATTTCTGTGTTTGGATTTTGATACAGGTTCAATTGTATTTAGAAATGATGTGGTTTTTGCTGGCAGTTCTACTTCTGAGGTTATTATGGTCGATGTTGAGTTTAATGTGGTTGCTGCTGAGATTTCTCTTGAAAATATTGAGGAGGGTCGGAAGTCTTTTATATTTTAGTTTTTTTTTTCTTTTTTGATGTTACTTTTCTATTTGTTGATTATTGTGTTTTTGTTTCAACTACTGTATATGGAAATGTTGATGCTTTTTGTACGTGTCATTTGATATGTCTTGTAACATTTCTCTCATTGATAAAAAGATTTGAGAAACTTGATTGCATTACTGCAGTCCCTCGAGAGACATTTAGACTTCGTAGTTGAGAAGCTTGAACACATGATGAACTATAAAACCCTCCTATATCAGGAAAGTTGCCCATTTCAAATTTTTCTAATGAAACTCACCCTGTTTCCTAAATGTTTCTATTGCAAAACTTAAGTTGCAGACAATCGGGAAAGAGATGAAATCATCCTCTTTATAACTAACAATAGAAGCAGTAACAACATCAATAAATTTAGCTCTCTATACACAAGAATCTATGCATCCAATTGGGAGGCCGTCGCCGTGCCTCTCAAAGATAGTATTTATATGCCCTAATTGCGGCTATACTACTAGAAAGTAG
>JAULKK010000010.1:7491666-7515949 GCA_032355705.1 Rubia peregrina
ACCTTCCTTATATCACTAACATTCCTTCCTTGATGTTTCAACACAAACTATTCATATTTGCATAATTTCCACAAATTCCCAACTAAGTAAATCTGGACTTTACACACACCTTAACTAGTTTAAAACGAAACTAAGTGGGAGTTTCAAAAGAAAATTTTGTAACAAGTTTAATCATCGTTGGAAGCTGATTTTGAAGCTATCAACTCTTTGTATGATGATGCAACATTTAAATAGCTCTATTCATACCTCCTCCTCATCTTGAGTGTTCTTAATTAGTCACGAAATTTATTATTGGACACATAATAAAGTTAACAACAGAAATACTATAGCAAGTTGCATGTGCAATGAAGGGTGATGAGTTATGCAAATTGATTGAATATAACGCCAGCCTTGTGCGCCCATACCAGCCGACACCACAACTATCATATGGGAGGTAAGTCATGGTAGCCAGTCATCAGGACCATGTGGCGAGGCAGTTCGGTGCACACCAGGGACTCTGAGTACCCCTTGGGGATTATACCAAATATGGCCCAGAAATTTCCCACACAGCTGCAGCCAAGGTTCGAACTTGGAGTTGCCCCCTGATGTACCACACTCCCAACCAACTGGGTACACCCGCGGGTGTGAATATAAAGGTCAAGTAAATTACTCTAATGAAGGTACTGCACAATTCTTGTACTATGTGGTGTATAATCTAAAATTGGACGATGTCAATATCAAGCACTAAAACTGAATTTTGATAATTAATAAATAAAAGAGAGGGATTGATGGTGAATACTGAATAGTAGTTCTTCATTATATGGAACCGACAGAAACAGACAAGTATGGTTCAACTGTCAACTGAGAACTTATGCTCCGATTTGTTGTACTCTGTGCTTCGGTGGTTGTACTCCCAATTTGCCATTGATCCATATTATTAATTACACAATCAGATCCTGATTTTCTCTCATTTAAATGTGTTGTTGCCTGCCATTGCAAATTTTCTCTCACCCCTTCTCTGCTATCTGAAAGTTACACTAGCCTCCATCATTTTTTTCCCGCTTTATATCCTCCACTTTTTGTTTAATTTCTTCCCTTATAGAGTTAAATTTTCACTTAATAAATATGTATTTCCCTTGATAAGTGTCATGATTCTTTTATTCTTCAAATAGTTGTGGATTATTAGTGTGTCATATAGAGTCAGCTAGATTTGATTGATAATTCGTTCTTTCGTGGCATTACAAATGTTGCATATATTTAATTAAAATGGTAAATTTGTGTTTGAGATGTATTTTCCTTCCCTCATATTAAGGGATTCATATATTTTGCTGTCTTCTTATAGCTAGTGATATAATATTTAATCTATGAGTAATATTACGGTTAGGAAAAAGTTTTGGGAAAGACCGTCTTTCCTTAGCCTTACGGAAAGACGGGATTTAATTACAATAATAAAAGGTAAAAAGTCTTAGTTGCAATATTAAATTTTTATTATGTAACGTGTAATAGTTATAAAGTTTATAACCCGATTCATGCAACCCAAAAATTTTATCTTAATTTCTTCGAATTTACACTTTAAACTTTGATCTTTCCATGACTTATGGAAAGACCGTCTTTCAAGAGATGGACTCTATGGTTAGTCTAATAAATATTATATTAATTATCTTATAATGAAAATTTTAGATTAGATGTTAATTTTCACTATAGTCATTGTTGTTGGCTTATTCCCCCGACTTTCATGAATCTTTCCTTCACATTTTTTATATATTTTTTTATGGAATCAATAATTCTATGATGTTGGAAAACAATGTTCGGCGACGATTACAATGAAACCTTCATGAGAAGTCAAATGCATGTATTTTTCAAAACATTGAACATCTCTTTTGTTATCTTTTTGTTGGAAGATTGCTAGATTTAGGTAGGTTTACATCATAAGGCGTATCTAAGCAGATAAGCGTTTTCGGTTTTTGGTTTTTGTATCTAAATCCTTCATTTTGTAACCTACTTTAAATCTAATGGATTTTTTATCCTTACGAACATGTAGATTCTTTTTTGTGAGCTTAATTTGTAGATTGCTCGTAAGCACTTCAGAGTATTTTAGTGAAGGCCATTTGCAAGGTTGGTAGAAGATTGAAGGTCATGAGTCAAAATGTGGTAGAAGATAAAAGGGTCGAATAAGGAAGACAAAGAAGCGGATGGATTGTGATATGGAAGTTTGAACCGATTTTTGGGAATGATCCGAGAAGAACCAGCATTTGAGGGTGGTACCATTGGGTTAGTATTCTCGAGCACTATTAAATCGGCTATAAGAACTTCCAAAATGGATTAGCGGTTCACCCATATCGATGGAAATAAGAAGAGGGCAAAATCACCTCTATGGCCCGCGGCAATGTACCATAGCCCACGAAGACAAAAACGGGAAATGAGATGTTGGACAGATTGGGAGCTGCGGGCCATAGACATGCCTTGTGCCCCATAGCGGACGATATGGTCTGCTATTATTTCCTCACTTTTTGGCCTCTAAACACACAACTCTTCACCTCATCCGAATTTCTCTTCCAAACACCCTAAAAACATATTTATTTCTTCATCTTTTCTCTTATGTTATGAGTTTAGCTAATTTAGGCTAAATATACTCTTGGGAGCAATTGGTAAGCATTTGTAGTATGAATTTGTGAGATTTGATTCATCATATTTCGTGCTTTGATTATCAAGTATATTTTTTATTTTCACGCGGTCAAAGATTGGTTATACTATCTCCTAGCCTAAATTATTCATTAACTATGTTTTTTTATATTATATTTTTGGAATCAATAATTCTATGATGTTGAAAAAAATGTTCAGCGGCGATTACAATGAATCCAAATGAGATGTTCTAATATCTTTGATATCACATCATCAGATAAATTATTATTTAACTTGGAGTAACAGAGAGGAAAATATATTGATCAACACAATCTAAATGGAAACACTAGTAAGTATATGCTTTAGACAAAATTTTCGTCTTGAAAACGACACTAATTAAATTTTGGATTGGGTGATGTATATTTTGAAAATGTATCTTCAACTTACCTGGATATTGATTTGGACCTACAAACCATTTAACAATCAGATCATCTATCTCTTATTCACCAAATTTACCTGTAAATATTAAGCCAGTAAGATTATAAAAGCATTATTTGCATTTGTTCTTTTTACTTGCGAAAGGTGGAGTACTGATTTATTAGACTAAGCTTTAAAAGTTTGTTACTCCAATAGTATTAAGATATGTTTAATTATAAATTGCATATGGTGTATAAGTAATATATAATGTCATCATGTAAGATGTCTTTAAATTTTACGTTAACATATATTTTAAAAAGATTTAGTTTTATTTGCCGTTATTAATAGAGATATAGATAGTTTGGAATCAAGATAAGAAATGAATACTCTTTCTGATTAGTTTTGTAATATCATGTTCCATATTAGTTTTTTGTATCCCTTTGTGATCATTATGCATATCAATAATAATTGTGGATTTTACTTTCTATCATGGTATCAATGAGACAGGATTGTCGATGCTCTTTCATTTCGATCTTCATCATTCTTTCTAGTATGATGCTTTCTCTATAACAGTCTACATCAGCAACAAGTTGACAACGCTAGTTTTATCTGGTTAATCTTCGATCTCTGTTATTTTTGGTACTACTCCTGATTACTCCAATATTCATCCATGTGGGCATCGAGTTTTTCCGTAGTTACGCCCATATGTTGCGCATAAGTTGGCACCTCAGAGTATGTCGTGCATCTTTTTGGGTTACAGTTCGCAGTACAAAGGTAATCGTTGTTTTTATCCGGCCATAGAGAAGGAGTGAATTACTCGTCATGCTCAATTTGTTGAGCTTTTTTTTCCTGCAACATGTATTGGTTCTGCAACTGCGCCATTGCCGCTTGATGTTTCTGCCATTTTGGAACTTTCGCTTGTGCCTTCAGAGGTTTTCGAACCATCTACATCATTTGATTCGCCCCTTATTCTTGATGATTCTAATTTTCAATCTGTACCAGGAGCTCAAACAGTGTCTGACCACAACTGTCTTTGTCTCACCGAACGCTAGAGCAGCACTTTTCCCGTGTCACTGTCGCATGTGCCACCGTCGAGCATACCTCTGCCCGTGCATGAGGTTCACGCCCCGCCGATCTCACAGCCCACATCTTTTGACACGTCACCCTAGGATTTGTGACCGCCTCCCAACTAGCCAAACCATATGTCCGCAACTCCTTCATCGCCGGTTTCAAGCTCTGCGTCACCTATGTCGCACGACCCCACCTCTCTCCATCCTATGGCTACTTGCTGTCACACTGGCTCCCTTGGGTACACGGATTTTTTTTATTATGATATTTATGGTTTATTGAGTTATTTTCTAAGACCGAACCCCAGAGTTATCGCTCGGCTATTAAGGACCCTGAGTGAGTTGCTGTCATGGATTCTGAAATGGATGCGCTTCGCACTCAACAAACGTGGGAATTGGTTCCTCGTCCTCCTCATGTTAATGTTGTTACTCAAAATGGATGTACCTGTTAAAGTATAAGGCTGATGGATCTCTTGATCGGCACAAAGCGAGATTGGTTGCGCAAAGTTTTACGCAACTTCCAGGTTTTGATTATGATCATACTTTCAGTCTTCTTATGAAGGTTTCTACTGTTCATACTATCTTTATCTTTAGTTGTTCTTTGTAAGTGGTCGTTACATCAATTGGATGTCAAAAATGTATTTTTAAATGGTGTTTGTGACTCCCCGGTTTGTATGGAGCAGCCAATTGGATACAAAGATGCCATGTGCCCGGACTATGTTTGTTGTTTGCGCAAGGCTATTTGAAGCAAGCTCCCCATCCTTGGTTTCAGTGTTTCAGTTCTTTTCATGTTGGCATGAGTTTTGTGTGCAGCTTATCAAATACATCTTTATTTGTGTTCTCTCAGGATGTTTCTCTGCTTCATTTGTTGGTTTATGTTTATAATATTATTCTTGACGGGAATGATAGTCTTCTCATCCGTAAGTTTATTGTTTGGGTTAATCGTGAATTTAACATTACCGATCTTGTCACTTTGCAGTAGTTTTTGGTTTAGAGGTTATTCCTGATTATGACGACTTATTCCTTGGTCAGACCAGATATGCCAAGGACATTCTTTTGCACGCAGGGATGCAGGATTTTACACTTGTCACAATTCCATTTGTGGCTTTTTCTCAGCTTCTCAATTCTTCCAGTAAGTCGTTTAGAAATCCCACTTTTTATCGGTCTTTGTTTGGTGCACTTCAATATTTGTCTATTACACATCCCGACCTGTCCTATGATGTGAATACTATCATTCAGTTCATGCAGGCTCCTACTGATGACCATTTCCAAGTTGCTACACGAATTTTGCGTTATATGCATGGTACTCTTCATTATGGACTTCAGTTTTGCGCAAATTCATCCACTTTACCAGTGCTCGGCTATTTTGATGCCGATTAGGCTTTTTGTATAGAGACTTGTAGGTCTACATACACTTAAGCCATTTTCCTTAGTGGTAACTTGGTGTCTTGGAGTGTTAAGAAGTAACCTACAATCTCACGTTCTAGTTCCGAATCAAAATACCATCCTATAGCCAATATTCTTGTGGTGTTAGCTTGGTTGATGAATCTTCTTTGGAATTTACGCGTATCGGCTTGTGTGCCTCTTGTTTTGCTGTGTGATAACAATTATGCTCTCTTTCTGGCTCAAAATCTAGTTTCATATAAGAGAGCAAAACACATTGATATTGGCTATCATTTTGTGTGAGAGATGGTGTCTTCTGGAAAGATTAAAATTTCTCATGATTCTAGGGATATATAGTTTGTAGACATCTTTACAAAGAGTTTACATCATCCTTAGTTTTAGTTATTACGTTCCAAACTTTCCGTTCCTAGTAATTCTTCACTTCGCTTGAGGAGGGGTAATAGCGATATAGATGGTTTATAATTGGGATAAGAAAGAAATACAGTTTCTGATTGATTTTGTAAATATCATGTTCCAAATTTGTTTTGTACCTTTTTATCCTTTTGTGTTCACTATATATCAATATACACAACCACAATAATTGTGGATTTTATTTTCAATTAATTATTATACATAATTAAATTTATCAATGGTCAAGTTATGTAATCAAATTTATCAATGGTCAAGTTATGTAATCAAATTTATCAATGGTCAAACTAACTTTAAAAAAGTTATGATCAAATGGAGTCAATATTAGTAGATTGGAAGGAGTGTGAAGGTTTGGAATTGAATATAGGTATGGATTTGATTAAAGGATTAAAAAAATAACCTCATAATGAGATATTGAAATCCATTATGATTATTTTTTTAAACCCAAAATTTAGATTTTATTTTTCTGAACCCCCAAATCAAATAAATTTGTTTTACTTTCATTTATTTATTTAATTTAAGAAAAAACCACCTCAAAGCCACTTATAATTTTTTAGTCATTAGTGTGGGAGTTTATGGCAACCCTTATTAGAAAATAAACAATTATTTTTCTGACATCCTAAATGAGGAAATGGATCATTTTATTTCAGAATGATTAAACGACTAATCATAGGGATTATTGAACAAAAAATAATTCTTTTAAAAAGAATAGTGTTAAATTGAAACTTTGTGCAAAGTGATTACTGAATGTCAGTTATTTTTAAAAAAAATTGAATACTTTTCACAAAATGAAAACATAAAATGCTGGGCGTGCACGAGTTATGTGCATATTATTGATGTGAATGAGCTAAAGCAGCACGTTAAAATGATTTATTAAAGTAACGCTCTTTCTCATTTATTGAGTAAGATTACATAATTTTGTCACCAATTATGTTTTGAGATGTTGAAAAGTTAGCATCTCAACTTTTCATTTCTTTTTATATCTAGTAAAGATTTCCATGAAAGTCGGCAAATAGTATGTCAGTCCCACGAAGCAGTTTAGCTATAAACAAATAATTAAAGTGTGGGTTTGTTTATTTTTGTTCGAGTACATAAAAGCAACTAAGGAATTAATCAGGAACTAATTTAAAAGTACGGATAAAATTTTGTATAATATCGTAGCGAAATCAAGGATTAATATGTACTTCCACCGTTCCATGATAAATGGTGGAAATGATTTTATGAGTCAAATTTAGTATTATAATATAGTGAAATTTAATTAGAAATGAGTTTCAGGTAGTTTTTTTTTAAAACAAAGAAGCTTCCAGTATAAGGAGAGATTTGGGTTCAAATATTTTTTTTGGGTTAAAGGACACAAATGATTGAGGAATTTATTCTGGCTCATGAAAATCCCATAGTTCTATGAATCTGAATCGAAGAAATTTGCAGTTCATTTTTGTACTCCCTCTGTCCCAAGAAAATCCGCACACT
Organism: Rubia peregrina; assembly: GCA_032355705.1. Taxonomy (NCBI): domain Eukaryota; kingdom Viridiplantae; phylum Streptophyta; class Magnoliopsida; order Gentianales; family Rubiaceae; genus Rubia; species Rubia peregrina. The sequence goes on from JAULKK010000010.1 coordinate 7,499,034, forward strand.
TTCTTTTTTGAGAAAATTTCAACACATTATAAGACATAAAAAGTTTACACTGTCACAACCCATCCCCAACCTTCAACTTATATCCCTAAATTTATTCTTCAGCCCTCTCTCATCCGCCCTGAATCCCAAATTCGTCGTCTCCTCCTTACTCCACCCCCTCTGCCTTCTCCTCACCTTACTCCTCCCTCTTTATCCTCTCCCCGCCTTATCTTCCTTCTCCATCCTCTCGCCATCTTACTCCGCCTTCTCCGCCTCCTTCCCCATTTCCAGTAAGTTTTCTTTTGGATATGGGGACTTTTCTTTTATTTTACAAAAATGACGAGATTCATTCACTCATTGATATAATTTTTAATGGTGTTTGTTTCACTGGGTAAACGCTTTGCTGTGAAGATTGGTGTGTACTATGGCTAACTGGAGAATAACCTACAAGGAGGGTTGAAGAAGTCGAATCCGGTGAATTTTCTTTGATTTGGGTTTTCAATGTAACATTAGTGGTTTATTTAATTTGGGGGTTTAGTTTTTGCTTTGATTTGGGGCCGGAGTTGTCGTCGAATGTTGAGGTTGAAGAACGATGAGGCTGCTAATGAAGACAGAACGTTGAGGCAGCATTGCTGAATAAACACAGGCTGAGTTGAGGCTGTGCCGCTGAAGAAACATAGACTGAGTATGATGTAAGAGACAAGGCCTTTTTAGTCATTTCACGTAGCTAAAATTTAAGGTACAATTTTCTCTTTCTGCAGATTCCACTGGGAAAGAGAGAATACCTATTTTTGCGCAAAACATGCGTATAAGCTAAATTTCAATCTCTTATGTCAAATTTTGTGTTTTCGTGTTAAATGTTTGGCACTTTATACATTTTGACACTAGTTAATATATTTTACTATCTTAATTTTCTATTTTAAACTTATACTTTCATTTTGATTGGTGTGTTAGTGTTTTAACTTCTTGTTTCAAAAATTAATATATGTGTTTCTTTTTCATGAATATTATATTTTTATTTAATGTTTGCCTTGATATTCTAATATTGTGAATTGGCTTTTAAAATTTACTACTAGTGTTTTATTTTTTCCGAGATCGGTGGTACTATCACACTGGTTCACACATTGAGATTCTAAAATTTATGAGTATTTTAATGTTTTATTTGATGTTTAACTATTTTGATTTGATATTTTGTTAGTGTAATTAATTGAATTTTAACTATTTAAATTTGATGTAATTTTAGTATTTATTTGATTAAATTGATATGTATTTTTAGTAATTTTATTAGATTTGATTTTTATTTTTTATGTCAAAACCCATGTTAATGGGGGGAGGGGGGGAGGTTGTGTATTAGGTAAACCAATCCTTATAGAAAAAAGATAAATATTTTACAAAGGATTTTTTCAAGATTGAACTTGAAAATTTTGTATAAAGGGATAACAAAGGCAACCAAAATTGCCTAATCAAAACCAAAAGACTACAAAGGGCATTTTGTTTAGGTGATTCCGTTTCCCACATGTCAACCCTCTTGTGTTAATGTGCTTAAAATGGCAAGCATTCAAAGGAGCCCTAAGTAGAAAATAAAAAGGGATGTGAATGGAAAGTTTTTCCAAATATGATGTCCCAATTTCTTCTCGATCCTCAGAGCAAACCTTATTGGCCCGGTTTGTGATTGATTGTTGAAGTAGGATAGCATCCGAGTTGTTAAAAATGTCTTGGTATCATCTTTGTCCTTAGTTTAAAATTGTTGAACTATGTTGATGTCCTCTACTCACAGCCTTCCTTAATTTCTTTGATGAAAATTGTGAGCTGATGACATAGATCAGAAACTAACTGAAAGGATCGCCAAGGAGATTTTAAAATTTCAGCCAAAGAGTCAAGAACCAATTCTTATGGAAAAAAGATATGAAGTATTTTACAAAGAGTTGTTTTAAGGTTAAGCTTGAAAACTTTGTTCAAAGAGATAGCAAAAGGCAACTAAAATTGTCTAATCAAAACCAAAATACTACAAAGGGATCTTTTTAGAGGTGATTATGTTTCCTACATCTCAATTCCTTGTGTTAATGTGGTTAAAATGTCAAGACCTCCAAAAGAGCCCTCGATAGAAAATAAAAAGGGATTTAAATAGAAAGTTTTTCCAAAAATGATGTCCCAAATTCTTCTCGAACTTCATAGTAGACCTTCTTGGCCTGGTTTGTGATTGATTGCAGAAGTAGGGTAGCATTCAAGGAGTTGTTGAAAATGTCTTGGTATCATCTTTGTCCTTAGTTTAAAATTGTTTAACTGTGTTGATGTCCTCTCCTCAAAGCCTTCCTTAATTTGTCATATGAAAATCGTGAGTTGATGAACCTGAGAAATAGAAAATCAGTAGCATCAATTCAAACTTGATCTAATGGCAGGAAGTTGAATCCTATCAAGTAAGGAACTACGTTGATGTTCTATTCTGAATCCTATCAAACCTTTAGTTCTCTAATCTAAGTCAATGAACGCCGCAAAAGCTATATGGTCCCCGTACCACCTGGTGATCGATTTCCCAACCCCAACAAGAATTACAACAGTAAGAGGGGACCGGCAGTTAGCAAGGCATTGTATGGCCATAAAAATGAAGCCACCAGTCTTGAACATGTGTCAAGAGATGATTTATTCGATCAACCAATGGAAACCCAATGACAAGCCATTGGCCTTGGGAAAGGAGGTAAAACTTGTCAGCCAAGACTATGATGACCACATCTAAAAGGTCAGAATAGGAAAGTTCTTGTCAGAAAAAATCAAAAGAAAAGTAATTGCAATGCTTAAGCGGTATAAGAATGTGTTTTCTTAGTCTGTCAAAGATTTGGGAGGCGGCAATCCTTCTATCGCAACACACAACCTCAATGTCAACCCACTAGTAAAGCCCATCAGATAGAAACAACTAAACTTCACATATTACAGTCAACGGGTGATTGAACACGAGGTGAGAACTCTCGTGCAAGTGGGAATACCCTGAGAATTTATATATTCAACATGGCTAGCAAACTCGGTCATAGTTCGAAAGGCAGATGGGGGAAGAAGAATGTGCATTGATTACACATATATAAACAAGCATTGCCCTAAATATCGCTACCCAGTGCTAAAGATCGACCAACTAGTAGGGGAAATCTCGGGATAAGGAACCATGGCCTTCTTGGATGTGCTTAAGGGATATAATCAAATTCTGATGAATGCAAAAGATGCTGAGAAAGATCGCATTTATAACCAACTTTGGCGCATTCTGCTACATGAATGTGTTATTTGGGCAAAGAATGCGAGAGCCACATACCAACGTACAGTTGACAAGGCCTTCAAGCCCATGAAGGTCAGATCATATAAATCTATGTGGATGGAATGGTGATCGAGAGCAAAAAATAAATAAAAATAAGTCAATTTTCCCAATATTTTGAGGAGACATTCATGAATCTCCAATCAATATGAATGGGGATGAATCCAAAGAAGTGTACTATTTGAGTGGGTGTGGGAAAAAATTTAGGCTACCAGGTTTCATCTAGAAGCATTGAAGTAAACCTATAAAAATTGAACTATTTAAGAATTACAACCAGCCCGACCGGTCAATGAAGTCCAGGTGATGACTTGATCATTATTATCTCTCAACCACTTTGTGTGAAATTTATCGGGAAAAAATATGTCCTTTTTAAACATCTTGCGTAGAGCAAAAAAAATTACCTGGACGGAAGAGTGTCAGGCTGCATATGAGGATTTAAATTCCAACTGCAATGGGTGCCTCTACTATCACCCCCTATCATCGTTAAAACATTGTACCTATACTTAGTGGTGTCAAAGAAAACCATAATCGCAGTCATAGTTTGACAAGAAAATGATCGTCAGATCCTGATTTACTATGTGACAGAAGCTTACAAGGATCGGGAAAAAACTACTTAACCATTAAATATTGGATCTCGCCTGAATGCACTCTGCCATGAGATTGAGGACTTACTTCTAGACCCACAAAATTGTGTATGTAGATCATCCTATTAAGAAAATTCTCCAAAAGCCAAAATATCCAGGAATATTAATGAAGCGGGTCATCAAACTGGGAGAACATGAGGTACTATTCCAACTAATAACAACAATCAAGGGACAAGCCTTGGAAGATTTCCTAGAGGAAATAACAGGAGAAGAGTGGTCCAAACTACAAGGGCAAAACACTACACAGATGGAGAACACCAAAGGAAATGAGACATTTGAAAATATTTCATGGACCCTCTTTGTAGACGGTGCTTCATGCAAAGAAGGACATGAAGCGGGACTGCTACTCGTAAGCTCCGGAGGAGAGGAGTAAAAATACACACTACGATTCAAGTTCTCCATCACCTATAATGAGGTAAAATATGAGGCCCTCATAGGTAGAATGATCATCCGAAGCATCCATGTATACAGAGACTCCAAAGTCGTAGTTCACCAGGTCCTAGGGGAGTATGTGATTAAAGAAATGCATCTAATCAAATACTTGAACAAAATGAGACAAATCATCCAAAAATTTGGTCACTTAAAAATCACCCATGCCCCAAGATCAGACAACACCAAAGCAGACACTTTGGGTAAGCTGGCGATTTCGGTTTACTCTAGCCTTCAACAACAAAAGGATGTAATTGTTGAGCTTGTCCTAGTTTTGAAGCACAATGTCCATAACTGCGTCCAGAACTTTACAAAGAAAAGAATTACTAACATGCAATAAAGGTAGAGTTGATAAATGCTAATCGTATGGTAGTCCAGAATGAGACTAAGCACATATGAGTGTAGAAAGGTAAGGTTATTATTAAGGTGATGCTTATAAATGGAACACCTACCCGGAGGAATATTTTGGCAGGTCACACCCACCGCCGGGCAAGCAAGTCTAACATCCTCAGGAAATAAATAACCATATGGTCAAGCTTCAAACACACCCGCCAAAGCCTTCTCCTGCTCCGACGTAAACACTGGATTCCTATCGGTCATACCTACACTACCCTTGCATTCTAACAATCGTTTCTAAAGGATTTTCCTCATATTAAGGGGATGAGATTTAGTACTTACTGAAAAGGACACCACCCTCAACAGAGCCGCTACCTTGCAAGGGTTGGCCACCCCCCTTGGCAGAAGAGGACTCACCACTGGAATATTTTGGCCTGGACTAAAAATGAAGTGTAGATGAAGAAAGATAACTTCCTTGGCCAGAAAAATTCCTAAAGAGAGGCCACAAAAAGAGTATAAATATGAGGAAGACTTTGCTCTTGAAACGAAAACTAAGAAAGTTGATGTCAAAAAGTGAAATCAACCTTCCCAAAAAGGAGTGATTTATTTTCCCAAGGGATTATTATGATCTATGGCAATAATTACCGTCTTAAAATCGGTGATCAAGCGTGCGGCTTGCGGAAAGTTCTCTCACTCGATCCGAAATCATGGAACGTTGAGCCTTAATCGACACAGAATGTGCCAAAATGATTAAAATACCTAGAAGTTATTCTAAAAAGAAGGAATATTGAAGATCATCGAAGATGCATGAATTTCATGCATTGATATAAGAGAGAACCGATGGTCCTCTTCAAAGCTCACATTGGCAACTATTGATAAGGGTCAGAGCCAAAACTCCCCATTTGACCAAAGGTCATGCTACTACTCTCCATTTAAGCCTAAGGCCATGCCATACATCATGTTGGGCTAAAGCCCAACAACCAAAGGTAAGATCTTCAAATCTAATTCTGCCTTCATATTACACCCTTTTTCAGATACAATTATGGTATACTTAATATATGGTAAATCCATTATGATAAGAAAATTATTCATACATGGAAAGTGCATATTTATGGTAGCATGACTGGAAGATCTCTGGAGCATCAATCCCTACAAATACCACGGTATTATTTCATTATATTCATTCATTTCTCATTACTCAGATCGAATATTTTTTGTCTGACTTTGGCATCAGAGCGTCTTTTCCCATATAGCATGTTTTTCAGTAAGGTTCGGCTATTAAATCGCAATTTGACACGCATCATTAGGATAAAAGGAAAATTAAATAATTGGAAAACATATGCATTTTTAGCTGGAAGAGTCACTGTGGAAATATCTTTTTTTAAATCAGTGGTTTTTTAATCCTATGACGGTCTAAAAACTACCTAAAGGGGTGTTTGATAAAATTGATGTCATGTAAGGAAATGTATTTGAAAGGGCAGTTTAGAATCTTTAGATTCTAAAAATTAGCAAGTTAAAATTTTAAGATGTTAGGGATTGTGTTTATTAAAGGAAATGAATCAAGCATTACTAGTCAAACTATCTTGAAAAATCATCAAGAGTTCACAGAGTTTGTTTAGAAAGATTTTAGCCTCTAACTATTGTGCAAACTTGGACTATTTTAGTTGCACACTTGATTTCCGAGATCAATCCTCTAGGGGTTGTGACACGATCAAGGGAAGCCTTAAATGACAAATAGTTTCTTGTAGATTTGTTAAATTGAATCAAGAATGGTTATAGAGCATGGATAATCTAATTGCATGAAATTCAATATGGTGTGATCAAACAATTATGAAACTTTAATGCTCGTTAGATGGAAAAATCAATGGAAAAAGAACTAATGCAGAATATATTTCAACCAAATGTAGGGGATAAAATTTTATCCATCGTTATTATAGTGTCTTAAAAGACAGAGAAGATCAAATGATATGGACAACAAATTTTTTTTGAGGAATACTCTATCAAAAAGGGGGTACCAATTGATTATCAACAACAGAATCAACAATGTCTCACGATCATTGCAAAGTATTTGGAATTCTTGGTAAAAGATATGGAAGTTATATGGAACTGTGAATTACCGGCTATAATAACAATTCTCACATGAAGAATTATATAATACCATACCATCAGTTTCCAATCTGTTTAAAAAAGGATGTATTATATCCCCAAAATATTTGGTTTGTTATAGATAAACTGAAACATGTATACACATGTTTGCAGGTTGTGAGACCGCACGAGTATAGAGGATTGGTTCTCTAGGATTTAATTTCATGATAATTCAATTTATTAATTTTTTTAGAGAATGGTTATGAAGTTGGATTATCACAAGTATAAACAGAAGATTAGTATAACTATAGCTTTGTATAATCTAAAAAATCTAGAAATTCTTGAACCAAGCTATTCAAGCAGACCCACATATTCCTGCACAAGACTCCATTACAATATGGATCACTTTCATCATCTAATGCACCTTCATTACCATAAGCTATATGCAAGAACATACACTTACAGAGATCTATAAAAATGACGTAGGCAGCACAGAGTGGTGAAGGAATTTGATGGAATGAAGTAAAGAAAGTTGAGGGATCAACAATGGCTGACATATAGTATTTCTATAATTACTGATGAATTTTTTTCCCCAAAAGCACGACTTTAGTGCTTAGAACTGGGTTTCTGATGATTACAACTAGCATTTTTCAGAAGGGGTTTATGGTGTTTATGACAATTGCACTATTACAAGCGGAATTATTAAACGTTCATCAATATCACAGTTCGATGAACTTCAAAGGTTTTTAATCTATAAACCTCTTAACTGATTTCCGACTCACATAAAACTTTGTGAAAAAGAAGGTAAGGTCTTTAGAGCTATTCATCCTCTAGTTAGAGATATTACTAGCATATTAACTAAGTTTCAGCTTTCCTATACTGTTAAGGTGCAAGGCACCAAGTCTTACCATCTCATGAGTTGTCTCTTCTATAATGTTGACTATTAAGTAATAATAAAGTATTGTTTGGATAAAAATAGGGTGAATTGCAAAATATGTACTCATCTTCTAAGAAAGTCAAGTTTGAAAAACCTATTTAGTTTTTGATACATAATGGGTACACATCTTTTACTTTTTGTTCTATTTTGGACACTTCTATCAAGTTGCTCCGTTAGAGGCTAACAACGAACTTTAAGAATTTATAATTTTGTTCCTGGATATTTTTTACTATTTGATCATCTAAATTTTTAAATTCAGTTTTATACAGTCAAAAGTTTAAATAAATTTCTAACAATACCTTAAGATCATCAAAAAGCTTTAGTGAAACGAGAAAATCTAGGATTTTTTCTCTCTAAAGATACAAACCCTAAAAAGTCAACCACCACAAGCAAAATCAGATCTAACAGAGGAGGCTACCAAAGTTGGCCTTCCAACGAACAAGCCCCCAACCCACAATCACTCCCTTGGGGTTTTGCGATTTATTATTCAGTCAAACACGTCCCTGTCCTTAAACCATTATTTTTGGGTATCATATGGGTTTAGATTATATGTGGTTCATACACAGATGATTAATTTAATACACTTACAAACAAAAATTTGGCGCCTAGAAATGACTGGATTAACTCTCCTAGATTTAGTTAAAAGGATTATACAGGTAAATGGAGAGTGACCAAATTTTTAGTAGATGTGCTTCAATTATCTTGATTTTAGAGTCTTTTTGTCAATAAAGGAAGTGTATCAGGACAAAAGTGTATTGTTGGCATATCTCTCGAGAAATGCCAAGACTTCTACAGGGTTCTGACAAGTTTTTGTTCGAGGTCCGAGAGATATTCTTGTCAAACTCATATCGAATAGGTAGAATTTCAACAAATCTCAAGTAAGTTAAGAGTAACAGTTAAGAAAAAAAATATAACAACTCATTACCAGTCAAAATATTGATTGCAACGATCAAGGATTAATCGAGAGATCAAAATTCTAGGTATTTTCATTTTTGGGCAACAAAATGGAAATCTCAACAACTAATTATTCAAATTCAAAATACACATGAATTTTGATTGACGACTCAAAAAACATTCTGAGGGGAGATGTTCGTGCACACAAAGTGTTAGGGTTTTAATTAAATATTTTATTGATTATATTTTTTGTGTATGGAGTATTCCATTATCGGTATATGACTTAAATTAGGCAAGTCATATTCAGTTTCTATTTATATAGTAGGAGAGATCGATATATAATCTCGTTTATGTCTGTAAGTGGGTGTTTTTCATATGTCTATTATGGTCTGAGAAATCCACCAACCATGAGCCTAATAAAATTTGTGTATGTCATGGACATAGCCAAATTGGTGAACCACCTAAAATACTTGTCTCTTAGTTTTTCCCTTATTATTATCTTGAGCTGCGCAAGGGATTTTAATTTCCCAACAAGTGGTATCAGAGCTGCAGTTGTTTGAGCTTTCTTTCAAGACAATAAGAAAGAGTTATGTTGTTGCACTATTGTGTTTAATATGCCGGATCTTTTCTTACGGTCCAGATTTTGTTTTGTGTGTGTTGTTGGTTGAACAATTTTGGAGTCTATCTTGGTGGTATGGTCGTTGATTAAATTTAAAGTTTGTTGGTTTGAATTTAGAGCTGGACTTAATTTAATCTACGTGGAAAATTGTTGTAATTTTTCTTCTTCTGAACCAGGTGTGACCTTTATTTTTGGTGGCATGATGAATGATAACTAATTAATCGTATGGTTAATTAGTTAGTCCCTTTTTCTCTTCTTGCTTTTGGGTTTCTGATTTGCAAATAACAATTTTGGTATTGTTGTGGTTTTTTGTGTTGCATGAGGTAGAGAAATGTCTTCAATTGATATGAAGATTGATAAGTTCACCAAGAAAAATAATTTCAGTCTATGGAAAATAAATATGCATGTTTTACTAAAGAAGCAAGGTTTGTCGGCGCCATAGGCTATAGTGGAATCCAAGAAATAGGAGAAGGGTGAGACATCCAAGAAGCTAGCTGAGGATACCGACATGGAGGCGTTTGAAGAGAAGGCTCATTCGCCATTTCTGTTGTGTCTGGCACATAATGTTTTAGTCGAGGTTGCAAGTGAAACAATTGTTGTTGGTATGTGGACAAAGCTTGAAATTCTATACTTGAAGAAGTCTTTAACTAATAAGTTGCTTCTGAAGCACGTCTGTTCAGACTGTGTATGCAGGAAGGTACGTCTCTCAGGGATCATCTTGATCGGTTTGTTAGAATCAATCAACTTAGTGACTAGTTTGGATATGACTGATGACTAGAATAAACTTATTTCAATAGAATAATTCCTTATGTAATTCTACTCTATTTATTCCTTCCAGTAATACAAAATTCATTACGGGAAAACTTTTTATCATGGTATCAGAGCAAGTTCTGGTCCTAACCCTGAACCCTAAACCCTAAATTTCATATGAGTAGCATGTCTACCATCTTTCATCTTCGTGCCGATACCCATAGTATATGTAAGACTGGTACAGTTCATAAACTCCATCTAAAATTTAAAGAAATTTTGACCAATTATCAGTTATGGGTTCTCCTGTTATGAATGGTGATCAGATTATTTGGTTTTTAACTGCTTTTAGCATGAGTTTGAAGATTTTTCTCCCCTGTTAATTAATGCATCCCTTACGTCGTTATATGTCAGTTTTTTCTCATGCCAAAAATCATGAAGCCTTTTTGAAGAATTTACAGGGACATTCTTCACTTGCATATGGGCCTGTTGCGTTAGCTGCCAGTGAAGGCGAGTGGGGTTCATGCGTAGCAAGAGGCAGATGGTTTGGCAGACACCGCTACAGCGGAGGTGACTTTCAGACTGTTCAATCTGTGGATGGGGTTGGTTCTGGGTGTGGTCGTCCTCAGTGCACTTGGTGTGGGCGTCCTGGTCATTATGCTGCTATTTTCAAAAGATGTTAGCCCATACTCGACCCATTTGGCTGAAAATTTCTTTCATATTTGCAGTTAGAGCCTTCTGCTCGCACCTTAGATGAGTATGTGAGCTCCGATGCAACCAGTCACATGGCATCTCCAGCTTCAGGTTTTGAGAGTCACTCCATATTATGGTAATTCTCATGTTTTTGTTGGTAATGATGCTTCTATTCAGATTTCTCATATTGGTGATTCTCAACTTTATGATGCTTTATAATTATCTGATGTTATGGTTATTCCTGATAATACTAAGAACTTGATGTCTAATAGTAAAATGACCAGAGACTTGGATGTGTTTATCACTTTTGATGGCCGAAACTTTGTGATTCAGAACAAAGTTTCCAAGGCAATCGTGGGCAGGGGCTATAGTGAATGCGAACTTTATGTTTTGGATAGTGGAGAGGCAACTCTTGTTTCCTTTTTGCAGTGGATAAAGAATGGGCATCCTATGAGCTTTGGCATGCTCGGTTAGGTTATGTGTCGACCGCAGTCATTTCTACTTTACAAAAGTCTGGTTTACTTTCCATTTCATCTTTGTTTCCTAAACTGCATACCTCCGCCCCATGTGTTATAACGAAAGGTCAACGGTTGACTTTTGTTGAGAACCCTAAATGTGTTACGCGCGTAATTGATTTGATACATTGTGATTTGTGGGATCCCATCTCAATTTTATCAGCGAATGGATTTGCTTATTATGCCTTATTCATGGATGATTTTTCTCGATTTACTTGACTTTTTCCACTTTGTTGCAAATTGGATTTTGTTGACACTTATTTGTAGTTTGAAGCAGTAGTCGAGAATCAGTTTTCATCCAAAATTAAGGTATTCCAAAGTGATGGTGGTACGGAATTTCTGAACACACAACTACGGTTTCATTTTGCTTCCAAAGTTATTCATCATCAGATTTCATGGCCTTAAACTCCAGAGCAAAATGGGAAATCAGAACGTATGCAATGCTGAGATGGGTCTCACAATGCTTGTTCACTCGCATCTTTCACTTTCTCATTGGGACGATGCGTTTGCCACAACTATTTACATAATAAATTGATTACCACTCCAGTTCTCCAGGGTGCTACTTCTTATGGACTTCTCTATGGTCGGGATCCTATCTAGTCAAAATTTCATCTGTTTGGGTACTAGGTATTTCCGTTTGTTCACCCATTTTCTTATCAGAGGCTGTCTCCCAGAAGCTTTGTATTTTTATCAGCTACAACTCCCACTACAAAGGTTTTCAATGTCTTGATCCTTCCACTGGCAAGTTTTATGTCACTCCACATGCCTCTTTCAATGAGATGTATTTTTCTTTCACCTTTTCCACAACATCAAGATGTATTATTGTAAACTGTCTAGTCAAAACTAATTAATTTTTATCCTTATATTGATATTTTATATAAATTAAAATCTTATTATGTGAATAAAATTTTAGTTTTGTTGTAATATGTCTTTTTACTTATTTTTAATTATTTTAAATAAAATGTAATTAAATCTACTGATGTAAACAAATTTCTAGTAAATTAAAAAAAAGTCAAACAATGCATCTTGAATAAGATGGATGGATAGTAAAAGCAATGCATTTCTACAATAAAAATAAAGTAAATTCTAAATAAATATACTGGTGCCTTAGATCTTAGTCTTTTTAATGTAACTTAATTTAAATCTATTTATTCATAGTTTAATGAGTGCATCTCTTGAAAGACGGTCTTTCCATAAGTTATGGAAAGACTAAGGTTTAAAGTGTAAATTAGATGAATTAAAGATAAAAGTTAAACCATGTCATGGAAAGACCGTATTTCCATAAACTTATGGAAAGACCGTCTTTCCCAAGACTTTGTCTAGTTTAATTTGTTTAAGTTCAAACAAGTTTAAATTGGTGGAAAAAAATACATGTCCAAAAGAAAAGGAGAAAACCTTGTTTTTCAGAGTTGACTCATTGTTGACCATATCTCCACACATTATCCTATCCATGGGCATAGCTAGGGTTTATTGCTTAAAGAAACACTTAATCCCGATTATTTATTAAATTCTAAATAAATTAAATTCTAAATAAATATACTGGTGACTTAGATCTTAGTCCTTTTAATGTAACTTAATTTAAATCTATTTATTCATAGTTTAATTTGTTTAAGTTCAAACAAGTTTAAATTAGTGAAAAAGAAAAAATACATGTCCAAAAGAAAAGGAGAAAACTTTGTTTTTCAGACAAGAGTTGACTCATTGTTGACCATATCTCCACACATTATCCAATCCATGGGCATAGCTAGGGTTTATTGCTTAAAGAAACACTTAATCCCGATTATTTATTACTACTGAATGCCCAGCCTGGATCCAGTACCCAGAATCCCTCCATTTCTCTCTCTCTCTCTCTAGAAAAACACACTCATATCACACTTTTACTCACGTCGCTACTCTGCCTTTTACTTACCTCTCATCTAAAACTCTGCCCGCACCAAAGCGTTCGCCCATAAAACTCAATGCACTCATAATTCACACACACCAGCACACACTGAAGGAGGAGAGAAGAAAAAAAGATGCGATTTTTACCGGCGAATTCTGCAATGCCGCTGCTCTTCTTCCTTCTGCAAATCTTCCTCAGCTTTGCTAACTCCGCAGATCTGAGCGGCGACCGCGCCGCCCTGTTGGCCCTCCGGGCAGCCGTCGGCGGCCGGACCTTCCGGTGGAACGCCTCCAGCCCCACGCCATGCAGCTGGCCCGGTGTGCAGTGTGAGAACAACCGTGTGGTGGCTCTCCGCCTGCCGGCCTCCTCTCTCGTCGGAGCTCTGCCGGAGAACACTATCGGGAGCCTCACCGTGCTCCGTACGCTCAGCCTCCGGCTGAATCACCTCTCCGGAGCTCTCCCGGAAGATCTCCAGCAGTGTGCTGAGCTGAGGAACCTGTACCTCCAGGGGAACCATTTCTCTGGGGCCATTTCGCCTCTCTTGAGAATTCACTCCCTTGTACGGTTGAATCTCGCTGAGAATGAATTCTCCGGCGAAATTCCGGCGGGCTTCAAGAATTTGACCCGTTTGAGAACGCTGTATCTGGAAAGCAACAATTTCTCCGGGCCGGTGCCGGAGATGGCTCTGCCGAATCTGGTTCAGTTTAATGTTTCTTCTAATAGCTTAAACGGGTCGGTGCCGGAGAGTCTCCGGGGAATGCCGGTGAGTGCCTTTTCCGGCAACGATTTGTGCGGGAAACCTCTTGCTATCTGCGCGAAAGATGGTACCGCCCCTGCTTTTGCTGTTGGCAATGCGCCCGGAATTTTTGTCGGGGGTAGTAACCGGAAGCACAAACTCTCCGGTGGCGCAATTGCCGGGATTGTAATTGGGTCTGTTCTCGGGTTTTTACTGTTACTGTTGGTAATTTTCTTGCTGTGTAGAAGAAAGAGCAGCCAGAAGACAAGGGCTGTTGATTTAACTTCCATTAAGCAGCAGCATTCAACTGATCCTGCTGTGGAAAAACCGATTGTTGGAAGCGGGGAGAGCAATGGCAGCTTCAACAATGGCTATTCAGTTGCTGCAGCTGCCGCTGCAGCGTTGACTGCGAGTGGGAATCCGAAGGGGGATAACAATGGTGGTGTAGGAGGAAATGGGGCCAAGAAATTGATCTTCTTTGGGAACAATTCGAGGGTTTTTGACTTGGAGGATCTGTTGAGGGCTTCTGCTGAGGTTTTGGGGAAAGGCACATTTGGGACTGCTTATAAGGCTGTGTTGGAGTTTGGAAACGTGGTGGCGGTGAAGAGATTGAGGGATGTCATCATTCCTGAGACTGAATTTAGGGAGAAGATTGAGGCTGTCGGAGCTATGGATCAAGAAAATTTGGTTCCTTTGAGGGCTTACTATTTCAGCAGGGAGGAGAAGCTCCTTGTTTATGATTACATGCCTATGGGAAGCTTGTCTGCACTTCTTCATGGTAAACCTACTGATGTTTTGCTTCCATTTACTTGTTATTTTCATGTGTTTTCCCTTTGTTATTCTAGATTAAGGTTTTGATGATGCATTGTTACCTGAAATAGTAGTAGTATTGGATATGTTCTTTTTTGTTATGTATCATTCATGTGACAGAACTGTTATTGAAGATTATGTGTCATTTAGTTGAACTCTTTTCGAGTAATGTGAGGCACATGTGATGAGGTAGGTTGTCTTACTTGCCCTGTTATATTGAGTCTGTATTGTGATTTCTTGATTTGTTAAGCATTTGTTTGGTAATGTTGCCATAAAAAACTAAGCTTTTCCTTTTTCCTTGAGGTTAGTTACATGATTGGACTCTACCATCCCCCTTCGTTGTCAATGGTTTTCGTATGATTACCTTCTTGTTACATTCTCGGAACAGTTGGTTTTATTGGTTCATAAGTTTTGATTGTGCTCTGCAAATATGGGATGAGTATCGTTTGATCCTGTTTTAGGAAACAAGGGAGCTGGTAGGACTCCGTTGAATTGGGAGATCAGGTCTGGCATTGCCCTTGGAGCTGCTCGTGGCATCGAATACCTGCATTCTCAGGGGTCCGAAGTCTCCCATGGAAACATCAAGTCCTCGAATATCTTGCTGACCAAGTCCTACGAGGCACGGGTCTCAGATTTCGGCTTAGCCCACCTGGTTGGACCACCCTCCTCACCCACCCGTGTTGCTGGCTACCGGGCACCAGAGGTGACTGATCCTCGAAGGGTTTCCCAAAAGGCCGATGTCTACAGCTTTGGAGTATTGCTTCTGGAGCTCCTGACTGGGAAGGCGCCAACTCACGCCCTCCTGAACGAAGAAGGCGTTGACCTGCCAAGATGGGTTCAATCCATCGTGCGAGAGGAGTGGACGTCTGAAGTGTTTGACCTCGAGCTACTCAGGTACCAAACCGTCGAGGAGGAAATGGTGCAACTCTTGCAGCTGGCAATCGATTGTGCAGCTCAGTATCCCGACAACCGGCCTTCCATGTCTGAGGTCGCTAGTCGGATTCAAGAGCTCCGTCGTGCTAGCGTGCGAGACATCCCTGAACAGCCGGATCAGGTGATTCCAATCAATGAGGCCGATTAGCATGTCGATTATTCTGTCAGCAAACCCCCTTGTCTTCTACACTCCCATCTTAGAGTTCATCTATGTGCTGTTATTGATGTTTCTTAACTCTCAGTCAGGCCTCATTGTTGTTTTATTTATGGGAATGAAATTTGACAGTGCATGTTCCTTTGCTTCCTTTCTAGTGTTTAGAAAATTATCCCCCCTTTCTTTAGGGCCCTATTGTTCTGTTCCATTATTCCTCCCCTATGGCCTTATGGGTAATGGTTGCTGTAATTATTATTTCATGCAGCTTTCACTTTAGCTTTCTTTTTGTCGGCCAAGAACTTTTACAGTTTGTACCTCTAACTGTCTTGGATTCCTTTTCTGGTTCTACTGATTATTATACTCCCTCTGGTTTCCTAATATTGGCTCTCTTTCCTTTTTTGGTTAGTTTTTTAACAATGACTCATTCCCCTTTTGGCAAAGTTTAGGTTATTTTCATTCACTCAATTTACTTTTTATTCTCCCAATACAATCTCTACCACTCAATTTACTTTTCTTAAATATTGTGTCCTTTTATTGGGAGCCAATATTAAGAAATCATTGTGCCTGATAAAGATTTCCCATGTACTTTGGTGGTCTCTATAACTCCCTCGAAGGTTCAACTAAACCAATGACCTTGTCTTTTTGCATTCTGGGAATTTGTTCACTTATTTACACAAATGAGAAAAAGTAGTCATTTAATATTGGGAACCAAAAAATATCCAACTACTTGCATGACCATTAAGATTTTTACTCTTTCCTTGTTGGAATAGTTTTTCTCTAATACTACTCTTAGAGAACTAGTGGTGGCGTAGCCCAATTTTAACCTACTTATTGGACTATCTTTTTCCAAAATCTCTATTTTTCAATTTTTATCTACCATCATTCTGCTTGACACACTATCTAACCCCATACTTATCATTGTTTTTAACCACATTTTTTTATTCATATATACTACTCATTATTTGAGTTTTTATAACTATCAACTAATTTTTTTTAAAATAAATATATTTAATTATGAATCTAATTTCCGGTCCCTTATTTATGGTCATCTTTGACTGACATTTTTTTCATGTCATGTTTGACCATCGATAACTCTTATATTATACAATAACTGATATCATGTGAGATGTTTTTAGATTCTCCGTAACGCGTAGTTTCTAAAAAGTAAAATTTTATAGTCTGTTATCGTATGTAACTAAAGTTATCGGTGGTCAAACATACCTTG